>JAIUZE010071003.1:0-40987 GCA_022085475.1 Heliosperma pusillum
GAAATATGAGATTGACAGCTTAGCATGTGACCCGTGGTTTCGATGACTTAGGGTAAAATCCTCAAAATACGGTCTTTTCTTTTGTTTGATAAATTTGAACTCTTATTTTGGCCTTATACTCAAGTATTTAAAAAAAAATGATTTACACAATAATGAAATAGACATATGTTTATAAAAATTAACACAAATTACATGTGACCGTGTGGATACGTATAAATTGATAGAAATGAATAACATACCATTGCTAATGTCGGATTGTGAGGTTTTATGGCTATTGAACCACTCATTACAATGGGGTTAAAATAGATTTTTAGAGTATTTAGTTATTTTTTATTGTAATTATTCAAAGTAATTTTAGCCTTGTAGAATTCATCTACCTCTTTGTAATTATTTTTATATACATGTGTAGTTTGTTAAGTTGATTTGTATTTAAAATAGCGAAAATGAGAGATATATGGATGGTGAATTGGTGATAGCCTTCTAGGAGTTAGGAGAAGGGTTGAAAAATGCCGATGTCAAATAATAATTGCATTTAAGACGGATGTATTTGTCTTATCCTTAAGACAAAGTAGAATGTTTGGATATTAGCAAGAAAAATTTTCTTATTCATGCAAGTAGTGTGCCATTTGATCCCTTTTAACTTAAGACGGGATATATCCGTTTTATGTTATCCCGTCTTAAATGACAATTATTGAATAATTTGTCGACGGTCTTAAATAATCAGTAGCTCAAATAAACTTCCGAGACATACAACAATAGTCTGATGCAAATATCCGTCCAATATTCTTATTAAACAATCAGCCCATGATAATGAAAACCCATTTGCTAGAAACGCAAAACTTGGCATTTTCTAAATAATAACCCAAATCCCAATTGATAAACAAACATCCTTCTAAAGAACTCTGTTACGCCTTTCCTTGTATCCTTGTATGATGAGTTTAACCCTAATATAAAATTTCAACCTTGTCTACTATTGACTCCCTCAACAGCTTCCAGCACTACTACATCCCTTCTTCATTCACAATTGTCCCAACTTCATCGTCCTCATGCAATCGCTTGTTTAGAAGAACGGGCTAATTGTGTTTAATCCTACCTAATTACTGAAAAGGTAATAATTTTAAAAAATATTTTTGGCGAATTTTTTTTTTCTTGAGATTATTTTCACTCTTTGATCATTACTTGTATATCTTAAATGTTTTTAAATATATTTCCACTCTTTTAAAATTATTTATGCTGTTATACTCTTTAACTTTGTAGATCTGATACTTTTATTACTATTGAAAGTTATTGCTATATTTTAAAAAATTATTTCTTATTTCAAATTAATTTATGTTTTATAAGCATTTTTTCCATTTTTTTGCATTTGTTTATACTCGGTGTTTTTATATTAATGATATTTTTAGTAATTTTTTTTATTTTGTATTTTAATAATGTATTTTTGACCATGATTAAAGTATTTCGATCTCAATAATTATTTCACTCTTTCAATTTATTTATTTTAGTATTTGCAAATAATTTTTTCCGTTTTAGAGTTTCTTTTTTGCTAAATTTTATTTTATTAATTATTTTTTGTTCTATTATAATTAAATTACTGTTTCTCAATACGGAATAATACGGAGAAACTATTTCTATTATGTGTTTTTTCGTTTTACTTTTTCAAATGACTGGATTTTCTAATTTGTTATATTTTTCAAAAAATTTTACATTTTTATAAAGTTAGCAATAATTAATATTTATAATTATTTAATCAAGTTAATTATATATTCAACAACTCAAGTTACGTTTAATGAAAGATAATAATTTTGTGGGCAGTAATTAATTAGCTTATGGAACGTGGGCCTTAAAAGAAGGAACTTAAAATCTGCTTTTTTGACTAATTGACTTTCAACCACAGGCTGACACTTCAGCTCTGTGGTTGTTGTTTTAATAAGTAGAGATAGTAGAAAATGACAAGTCATTTGTAATTCTTTAGGCTTGTCTTAATAACCCATAATCTAAGTGGAAAATAATTGATAAATTAAAAATTTATGACGGATATATAACCCATCATTTGTGATTCAGAATTTTTACCTGGGAGTTCTCATCCGCCAAAGTTTATTCCGTCAAAAGACTTTGACCGATCTTAATTCTTAACTATAAATTCAAAAAACAATAAAAAAATTTCTAGTCGGAGTTCTCGTAAACACGTGCGGTTTGAAAATAAAAAATAAAATAAATTCTTTTGAAATCGTAACCAATAATTATTGCCGGTCAAAATTTTATTTCGTAAAAAGAGAAATGAGTACAATTGAGAAAATGAAAAGGTCGAGGAGTACATTGGAAAAATCCCTATATTTTATTTTATTTTATTTGGGCTGTGCACGTTTTCTGAACACTTAGTTAAGTTCTCTGCATATGAGTTCTCATATTGTGTACTTGTGTAGCACGGGCTTTTCGATTAAAAACAAAATTGTGTTCATAACTCTAATTACTGATCAGTCAATTAAGAGTTTAAATTGTTTGGATTGTACATCTGTACGAAATAACGATTTACATGATTAATTGAAACTGCCAAAATCCACAACTTATAAATTAATTTGGTTGAGCAAAACGCCATGCATGCATGCATGAGCGGAAGGTCGTTTGAGTAGACTCGATTTAAGGGTACAAAGAAATTAAAATGATGTGTAAGAAATGTAGAAATTGTGAGGTCATGCGCACAATTTTCCAATTTCGTCGACTTTTTGCGTAAATTTAGTTTTTTTTTTGGCATGACCGAAAACGAATCATAAAAGTTAATTCCAAAAGTTAATTCATAAAAAGGGATTATAGAATTACCCCGTCTGTTCAAATTCAGTGCCCGCGGTAGAAGTAAAATAATTAAGCACCATGTTGTTTGAATCATTTGCTTGGTACGGGAAAGACAATGTCTCCTTCCATGGTAAATTCGACTTGAACCGATCCGAATGGGCTAAAGCGAGCCCCCACATCGACCCACGTTTTTTCAAGCAACATGCCTTTTCGCTCGTAGGGCGCCTAAAAAAGTGGCCAGCCTTTTTGCAGGCCTCGTCCAGGAGTTTTGGGTCGATTCCATGGTTAACGACTTGGAAAAACCCGTGGTTTGAGCACGCGGCTTTAAAAAGTTCGGCGGCGTTTTTGGTGGCCGATTTATCGCCGTTAATGAACCCGGCTAGGTCAATGACGGGAGCATCTAATTTTTGTTTTTCTTGTCCGATGTCGTCATCACCCGACCAAATGAAACTTGGAGGCACATTTGGTTGATTTGGGTCCGAGTTTTGTTCTTTTTTTGCTTTGTATTCCCATGGGGTGACTAAATTTGTGAGGACGGAGGTTTGAGTATCCATTGCTAATTGATTTATGATGATACTTTAGAAAATTAGATGTATTTTTTGTAAGGGGATTAAACTCTTAGATATATATAGATATATAGAAGAATAGTGAAGACAATATAGAAAATGTGTTACTATATATAGTCAATGACAGTAAAGGAAAAGTTGTATAAACAGGCCATCGACTCTTGAAATGTTACTATTTTAAATGATATTTTCTGGGTTCGATTGCATATATCTAGTAATATTTTTCCTTTTATAAACTTTCCACCCAAATAAAATCTTGCAAGGTATTTTGATTGGTACTTTTTTTTAGTAGTCTCAAATATGTGGTATGATCCAACAGATAGCCTACTAATTATATAACATATCCACCCTAAAACCTTATAACTTGGATTATTGTTATTTATCAGGAAGAAAACAATATGTTGCACAAAATACAATGAATTTCAAGCAAATGTAACAAGACATCCAAGTTAAAGTTCATTAAACTAGAGATCGTGTGAAGCATTTTATTCGCTTAATTACTGGTTTTATCTCATTTTTTTACTTTCTTAAAATCTCGGCAGGGATGAAGCCCAATATAGCTTTAGGTGGGGTCAAACTTTTAACTTATCTTCATAATAGTTTTTGTTATTGTTTAGATCCATGTTTTTACAAAAAAAAATCATTTCTCTATACATATTGATTTTACGAGAAAAAAAATGTTTACATAGAATGAAAGAGTTAGCATTAGATACTCACAAACGAGTATAATATTTGTCCTCACTTGAAATACTGGCTCTTAAAAAATAAAAAATTAAATGTCAAAAGTTTTTTATAAGTGTGTTTTTTTAGTTTACCCATCAATTTTACTTGTTATTTAAAACGACCCCTTTTTAGAATATATAGGAGAGGATAAAAGATGAATTTTTTTAAAGGCCCACAACCAATTGGTCAACAAAGCTCAAGGTGTAAGTTTTATCAAATGTTGGAAAAAACATCTAATAAAAAACTAATGTTAGGTAGAAGAATCGTACCTAGATCATGTCTCTACTAATCTAAAATTTAACCACTGTGCTACTTCATGCAATTTATCTTATATGGTGGCAAAAAATAATCATATACCGACCCGAGCCAGGGTCCAAGCTGGCCTAAGGTAGCTACGTCGCTAATTCTCGGTGAGGGATATTTTAATTAGTGGTAAACAACCTATTGATATAGATACCGATATGTCAATCTGTAGTCAACTCGCGCAAAACACCTATAATGATAGAACACAAACATGTTCTTCAAATTGCCTAATAAACCTGCCACTCATAAATATTGGATAATGCATAATTTGGAGTATAAAAAAAGGGTTTTTTGACAACTGCTACCTACTATAACTCATTTTTTACCAATTGCTACCTAAGTAATCTTTATTTAAAAACACCTACCAGATTACTTGGGTCGGGAACAATTTAGCACCAATGACTAACGAATCTCAAATAGATTTAATCTTAGCCCTTGATTTAAACTCTTAATTTTAAGTTAGTATTTCTGGTACTATTTTTCACTTATCATCAAGCTTATATCATTTTCACTCACTCTCGATTACTCACTCTATTGCTGAAATCAAATCTTGCAACCCTAATTTTCTCTCTCAATCATTTAAATTGTTTGAGATAAAAGTCGAAACCATTATTCTTGCTTCAATATTTTGTTTTAGTCGTGTATTTTTTTCCTTTTTGTTATTAATTAAGGTTTCTCTTCTCCCTTATTTCAGTACTAAATCTGGGGTTTTTTTTTTTAATTTAGGGTTCCATAGCTATGACGAAGGGGGTTTTTCCTGAAAGAAATATTAAGGCCATTAAATGTGCTTGTGGGGTTCCAGTTGCTTTGTTGAGGTCATGGACACATGACAATCCGGGTCGTAGGTTCCTTAAATGTAAGTTCTCAAACCCAGATTCAAGTCGTGGGTGTGGTTATTTTAGTTGGTATGATGAAGTGCAGCAAGAATAGCAGAAGAATACAATAAATCAGTTGATTTTGGAGAAGAATGTTCTCCATTGTGATCTTGTGATGAATAAGTCTGAGGTTGCTCATTTGAAGGAGCAAAACAACATTTAGGGATAGAGAACAAACCTGAAATATGATTGAAAGACCTTTGATAAATCTGGGAATGGTGTAGGAAAGAAAATAGCAGCACAAATTAATTGGAGATAAAATTAGGGTTTTAGAAGTATTAAGGATGAAAGAGAGTGAGAAGGAGTAAGTAAGACAGTATGAAAGAATTAGGAAAGAAGAGGACCAAAAACTAAGGGCAAATTAGTCTTTAAACGCAGCTATTTGAGGTTCGTTAGTCATTGGTGCTAAATTGTTCCCGGCCCAAGCAATCAGGTAGGTGTTTTTAAATAAAGATTACATAGGTAGCAATTGGTAAAAAATGAATTATAGTAGGTAGCAGTTGTCAAAAAAACCCTAAAAAAAATGATGATTTTGTAATATAAATTGATTTTTAGTCTTTGTAACCCGTTTTAAAGTTTATTAAAAAGAATCCCTCTTATAAAATCGATGTTCTAAAGCCATTGCATCGAATTTGAACTCGAGAGATATCTTCAGATATTTGTTTTGAGCTCTTCCTAGCATATGACCCACAAAATATCAAACTCGTCTCCATCCTTATACATCAAAAGGTCATGCTCGTCCATATTAACTCGCCTGCGCATGTCACATATTTTGTGCAATCAAAAAATAAGCCTTCCTCCCTCGATCCACTTACCTTATACCAAGCCGAACCCATAACTCTTTAGGTACTCCAATACCACCAACCATAGGCATGGGTTGTGTTCCTATTGCCACGCACGTGATCTCCCCTCAAATGAGCCCAACACAAGCAAATTCATGATTGATACCCCAACTTCATGCCCTACTCCTTTCCATTCACTCTTCTATTATATAAATACAAACGTGCGCGCACATACACACATTTAAACCCTCACAAACTCCAAAACAAAATCGAGACATACTAGACACAAACTGCGCGAGGCTACTACTCGGGTTTTTTTTGGTACAAGGTAAGTATATTAATAATCAAATCAACCAATTCAACTATCGTTATTTACATCCATCATGACAAAAATAAACAGCATACTACATAAGATCAATCAAACTGAAATTTGAGCTAACCATTTTGCCTCAAAATTTGAAATTAGACTAGTATTTCTAGCCCAGAATCTGCCAATGACATCTTTGATAATTTGATGAACTATTGCTTTAGGATGTGGAACATATTGATCAACCCGAGCCTTGTTTCTTGCATTCCAAATAAGATATGTGAGTCCAATATGGCGGGCACAAATGATCCTCCTTTGAAGTTGATTTCTACTCCTCCCTGTTGTTTGCCATTGCCACAAGTCTGAAGCAGGAAAATAGACCTGCAACTGATGTTGTAACAGTAGAACACATCTACTACTAAATTGACAATGATAGAAAAGACTATTGTGACTCTCATCATCATCAACACATAAGTAGCAAAGAGTATCTGTACCAAAACCCATCCTCATCATACGATCCTTGGTAAGAAGTCTTTGATGCAGCACAACCCAATAAATGAACGACCATTTTAGAATATTCATAAGACTCTAGCACAAAAATCTCCATTGCACCTTTAGGCCTAACCCTTCGCAGCCAGTTGTAACCTTCAGAAACTGAATACTCTTTAGAGCTAACCAACCAACAGTCATTAGTGTAGGATGGAGAAAAATTACTCATAACATGAGCAATTTTTTTCCATGACCAGCTATAGTCATTAGGAGGGCTGTAGTTAATTCAGGAACATTCTTTCATATACACATGATTGATCCAACACACCCACAAATGGTCTTTCTTATTAGCAATCCACCAAACATAATTTCCAAACAAAGCCTTGTTCCACTGCTTAGAAGATTTGATATCAAGACCTGCTTCAGCTTTCGGACTACAACAAGTATCCCACTTAACACTAGGAGATCTCATATAGGAGTCAGTCCCACCCCAAAGGTAGTTTCTACAAATTGAATTAATTTTGTTCAAGATACCATTTGAAATGAGAAATATAGAAGCCTAATAAGAGTGAAGTGAAGATAGAGCTGAATTAATCAAAGCTAACTTGCCTGCATATGATAAATGTTTGACACGCTAGGATCTAATTCTTACAATAATTCTATCAGTCAGTTTAAGTCCATCATTTTTGGTGAGTTTCTTTGAATATATTGGCACACCCAGATGTCTGAAGGGAAGAGTACCCATTCTGAACCCAGCGACAAGCAAGATCTCTTCTATAGTATGTGCAGGCATCCCATTGAAATAAATATCAGACTTCTTTCTATTCAGGCATAACCCACATGCCTTAAAGAAGGTAGTGAAAGCTCTCAACATCCACATAATAGAAGCTGGATTACCCTTAGAGAATAAAAGTAGGTCATCAGCAAATAGTAAATGATTTAATATGAGACTGCCACAAAGAAGATGAAATTTCAAACCTTCTTGCTTACCAACAACATTCAAAATCCTGGAAAAATATTCCATACAAATGGTAAATAGGAGGGGAGAAAGTGGATCTCCTTGTCTCAGACCCCTTTTACCAGCAAAGACCCCAAAGAAGTTACAATTAAGAGATAGAGAGTAGCAAGTAGTTGAAGCACATATCATTATTATTTCTATAAATGTCTTAGGGAAATTAACTGCAATGAGCATATGATGAAGGAAATCCATTCAATAGTATCATAAGCCTTTCTCAAGTCAATTTTGATAAGAGGTCTAGGAGATGCAACCTTTCTATTGTACAAACGAACAATATCCTGACAAATCAAAATGTTCTCAACAATATTCCTCCCTTTAATAAAACCTCCTTGTGTAGGGCTCACAATATCATATCATGGAGCACATCTCATAGTCTATTACAAAGAAGCTTAGCAATGCATTTGTATAACAAATTACAACATGCAATTGGCCTAAAATAAAGCACACTAGAAGGGCCATCTGCTTTAGAAATGAGAGTAATGATATATAGTTGTATTAAGTTGCTTAAGCAGACAACCAAAGTGAAATAAATCAGTAACAACCTCACATACCTCAGTTACAATGATTGTCCAGGAGTCCTTACAAAATTGGCTAAAATAGCCATCAGGCCAGGGGCTTTGGAAGAAGGAATAGAAAAAAATACACTGCCTGATTTCCTCTTAAGTCACATGCCGCATCAGGATGGGAATATGGCTATCATTAACCAAACTATCAGCTCTGACAGTGGGATAATGGACAAGAGAGGTAGCCTTACTAGTGCCAAGTAAGTCATTGTAGTATTCAAGGAATGCACTTTCAATGTTAGGAGGTTCATTTTGCATTATGACAGGTTATGTTGCACACCTAATCAAAGATAAATTTCATGCTTTTACTGTTTCTATGACATTATAAACATAAAACATGTATAACACGATTCAAAAACTGGAAAGAACGAGCCAAAACCGAGTTTTGACTTGAAGTAAAGGCTATTTGCCTTGCCTAGTGGCTCGAGCCTATATAGGCTGCTTAGGTGAGGACTCAAACATTTTTGAGTTCGTCATTCCTTCATATTTTATCTTTATTTTCCTTTTTGCAATTTTTACCAATTCCAATCATTTTTATGATAAAATATTTTGACCATTGCCAAAATCATCCTTGGATGTTCGTACCATGACAGTTTATTTTGTGACTCAATGATTTTGTTGGTTAATTACAAATGGATGGGAATTAAAACCCATTTCTTTTTATTCATATTTTTTATTCATTTATTTACACTTGCAAACATTTTAGTCATATTCATAATTATCCTTGGTTCCTTATACCATGATGGTTTAATCCGAGTACGATGACGAATTTTGACTCATTACACATCAATGAACTTAACATAATTAATTCATATCAAACACTTTTATTTCATTTTCATACTTACCTTGATCATATCGTAAGTCATCCTTGCCGTTATACATGTCATGTTGATGAAATTCTAGTACGATGATGAAATAATGGTCAAATATGCACATTTTACACTTCCATTTACAAACTATTCATGTCAAGTTTTCAAATCCGAATTCGACGACCAATATTAGAGACATAATGGTAAATATTCCAATTCATATTCAAACATTAGAACAAAAGTGGTGTTCACGACCTTTTCAACAAAAGCGGTTTTAACGACCCTTCAAAAAAAAGCAGAAAGCGGTTTTTATTAACCTTTTAAAGCTGTTTTTATAAACTTTAAAACAAACATAAGAGGCACCTAAGGCTGCCTAGTGGCTCGCACCCCAAAGGTTCTTTCTCTTCTTCTTTTTTTGTTTTTTTTTTCTATTTTTCAGGATTAATCAGACCTCCTTGCTGATCCAGACAGTTTTTACAATCTAAAACGATACGACTGAAAGCATTTTTTCACGTCCTCGAACGTGGCTTCTGACCACCGCACGTTTACAAGTCCAGGTGCCCGGGTGATATATCCAAAAATTGACGACTCCACTAGGGAAGACTAAGAAACTTGTGTCGTGGTCATCCTTAGATGGTGAAACTCGAACGAAGTCGTTGGTTAAAGTGCATTAATTGACATTACAGTTCTAAGTCGGGTTCCTTGTTCGGGCCCACAACTAAACCTTTATCGACCAATTGGCTCGTCTTATCGGCGTGACTTTGCTCATCCCGCGCTTCAAAGCTCGATTGAGCAAGTATACTGTTGACGTTACACTATCTTGTTTGGTCAAAGAGCATTCACTTTTCACGTGAACGAGGCTAAGGCAACAACCTTACACATTGTTTTTTGGATCGGCATCCCTGTCGAAGCTCGAGGTTTGATCGCTTGGTGTATAACCACCATTATCAAACCAAAAACTCATGTCAGCATTATGCATAGTATAATGAACTATGAGTGCTTATGTGCTATGTGATCATAAGTGCTTCTGTGTCATTTTCAAACTTTACAAAAACCTTTTTTCACGCCGTTATAATGGTCGTTTCGAAACCTTGGTCGCTTGCCGACCGTTGCAAAAATACCCCTTTTATTAGAGCTGACAAATAGTGACCAGACCCGATAACACGACACGAACCCGCCACGAAGTTAACGGATTCATGTACAAACATTTGACCCATGAGTGATAAAACTTTAAAATATACTTTACTCTAAATTATTTGACACTTGAGAACCTATATTGTTGAGTCCACCGCAGCGGGCTTATAGAATTAGGTGCATGAGACCGGTCCACAAGCAAGTGAGGTTCCATCCTAAAAACAATTGGTATTAGAAGGAGTAGCCCACTTACTTATAAACTAGCCCCTTCACTTGTATTCTACCAATGTGGGATAATGTCCCTCACACACATATGGGAAGAGACCTCAACAATCTCCCCCTTTCACATTTGTGTGTGCTGCAACTCCCCCTCACTTGGCGCTACTCCGCACCCGACACAACCCCGTGTCAGGCCAACCAGGCTACTCCGCACGATGCTACTCCGCATCTCTGGTCGACCAAGGGTGAGAGTCCAGCGGTGGTGCTACTCCGCAACCACGACGCTACTCTGCGTCATCTCGAGCACCATCACCACATCGCACCTTGCGGTCCCAAGCTGAACCGTCGGCTCTGATACCATTTGTTGAGTCCACCGCAGCGGGCTTATAGAGTTAGGTGCATGAGACCGGTCCACAAGCAAGTGAGGTTCCATCCTAAAACCAATTGGTTTTAGGATGGAACCTCACTTGCTTGTGGACCGGTCTCATGCACCTAATTCTATAAGACCGCTGCGGTGGACTCAACATATATGGATGGCTTTACCTAAAAAAAGTACTAAGAAGGCGGGATTTTAAATCTCACCCCATAAAACAAAAGTTGCACCCTGGTAACTAACCTTTTAAAATAGTTCCGAGTGTTTCTCGATCATGCGTCCTCGGCTTCACGTGTAGCCTCTTCTAGCTCGTGGTTCGCCCACAAAACTGGTTAAATTCATAAATGCACATCTATTTGTTTAACCTAACATGTGGCACTTGACAAAGTCGGTTGATTTAAGCATGTATTAAGAGGTTATGTTGAAGTTGTGTTTTACATTGATTGGCATGTAGTAATGAAAATTAAACATCCATTTACAAAATCGAATATGAAGCTTGATATGCTCCTTATTATTAAAAAAAAACAAGGAAGTAATGAATAAAGTAAAGAGTAATTAAAATAAAAATATGGAAAACAATAAAAGAAAAAGTGTAAAAGTGTTCACTCGTTAATTTGCCCCACGATACATTCGTGACCTAGTAGGAGAACATATTTAACAAGTAAATAAATATGGAAAATAAAGGTATCTCGCAGCATAAAGAGGCGCGAGCCACCCTACTATGACTTATTGAGGCGCAGGCTGTGCTGCACCATTAGTTATTATGTTCGGGTTGGGTCATCTACTAGGAAACTAGAATTCGTAAAATTAGAAAGAAAGTCTTGGAAAGAATAAATTAAAGAATTGCTTGTATGTTCGGGATAATTACTTATTATGTAAGAAATATTTTTTGAAAGAATGCATTTAAATTACAGGTTTAACATGAATTGTTTTGAATTTGTAAAAAAAAAAAAGATTTGAATAAAGTATTGTGACAGGTTGTTTGTATTTAGTTGACTTATCGTCGTATTCAAATTTAATCGACATGGTATGATGAAATCAATGGTGAAATATTCTCATGGTTAATACATTGCTTATGGCAAACATAAAAAAAAAAAAAAAAAAAAAAAAAAAAAAAAAAAAAAAAAAAAAAAAAAATTCCATTTAAGGTTAATATTTTCAACATTTGTCCGTGAAAAAGTAAACGGAAGAATTATAGTGGCAGGGAGGAAGTGAAATTTTGGCATTTTTACATTTGACTCAACTCTTCTCATCACCCTCACCATTCTTAAAGGTAATATCCGTCATAAATTCTATCACTAGCTTTCTATTCTTTCAAATATTTTGGATCAATGTTCAAATTCTTGTTTACTTTGTCAGGTCTAAACTCAACCTTTAATATTTTAGTAAAGAAAAAAGAGTAAAATAGAATCCATTTTCATAAGTAGTGTTATTAAGCCATATAGTTAATCAAAATAAATTGTACCCATTCAACTTATTATTGTAATATTGTTTATAATGTGGGTTTACACTCATACAAATGCCACTTAAATTAGGTAGCAATTTGATTAGTAGCATTAGAAACCGAGTTCTCGAACTTCCATTTGATGAAGGCTTGAAGAGTATTGACATCAACACGGTAATGATTCTGAGTGAAATGAATAACTTCAGACCATGTGAAATCAGGGTACTTCCTTGGTTCACTGATTTGATGAGGTGGTCGAACCACTTTATCTCCACGTGGGCACAGGAAGAATGCCATTGACATTCTCTCCACGTTCCCATTTATTACTGCTCTATGTAAAACGCTCTTGTAAATTCCATTTGTCATTGCCTGCATTTTCCAAATTAACCAATTTCATCAAGGAAAGGAAGGTGACATATCTTGACCCGTCTTAAGGGAGACTTCTTGAGAAAGGAAACGTACCATTAAAGTGTCGCCAATATTAATGACAAGAGCGTCGGGACGAGGTTCAACAGATTGCCATTTATCATCAACAAAGACTTCAAGACCACTAACGTGATCTTGATATAACACGGTTAGTGAAATCGGGTCACAATGCGGGCCAGTTCCAATGACTCGGTCAGGCTCTTCACATGGTGGATAATAGTTCATCCTCACTAATGATTCTGCATCTTCAAAGAAGTCCATGTAGTATGTTCGATCAACCCCTAAACTTATTGCCATCAATTCCATTATCACTAAGGACAGTTTGTGCATTTCCTCGCAGTATTTTTGATACACGATCCTACATAGATAACAATGTTCATATATAAGTTATATGTATACATTAAACAGGTTAAACAGGTTGATGAAGCAGTTACAAGTCGAGAGTCGAGAGTATTTCAAGTCCATAAAAATATTGTTAGGGGTTTGTTAGAGCGTTGTTCATACATGTTCTGGGCCGGGTTATAGTCAGAATACCTATCGGATATATATTTTTTGGAAATGATATGGCGCCACTGAATAGTAGTATGGTACCACATATGCTATTTTTGTAAATTTGGCAGATTAATTTTAACATTTATTTAGACGGGGTCAACTCATTAATAAAGGGCATACTTGTAATTGTGTTTTTCACCAAATGAGTCAAATGCCAGCTGTATAAAGATTTATTTTACGGTTGCCAAAAAAATAAAGTGTTCCACTTAGTTTTGCTTCCATCTGTTAGCATGTTTGTCTACACCCCAATCCCCGCCATGCCACCACTGTAATTAAAATCACAATATGTAGATTAATACGTTCATGAATTATGATTCATGTAAATGGTAATGGACGAAATCAAATTAAATTGTGATTCAATAATAATTCAATGGGTAGAAAACAATCAATCAATATATATAGTCCAACTTTTACAAAAGAACTATTTAACCACTTGAATCTTAGTCAATGCTAGTTTTCCCCTAAAATGTATTCTTAGTTCGTGCTCGAGCTTCATTCCCTTATGTAATCTTAGATTTCTAAATTTTTTGTAGGAGTGCTCTATTTTTTTGTAATTATATTTCAGTAGGTCTCTTAAAATAAAAGACTCTTTCAATAATTTATTGGGAGACCAATTATATAATAATAATAATAATAATAATAATAATAATAATAATAATAAATAATAATAATAATAATAATAATAATAATAATAATAATAATAATAATAATAATAATAATAATAATAATAATAATAATAATAATAATAATAATAATAATAATAATAATAATAATAATAATAATAATAATAATAATAATAATAATAATAATAATAATAATAATAATAATAATAATAATAATAATAATAATAATAATAGATTTGGTTTGGAGAGGCTCTCTCTGGGTAAGGGCGATTGGCGATTTCGTCTTCCTCTTGTACCTTGCCGGATCATGGCTCGCCGGGGTCGACCACCAAAAATTCAACACTCTCAGCTCTCCCCTCAGCCTTCTTCTGTAAGTAACTTGGATCCTCCAACTTCCTCGGTTACTGTTAATGATTTAATTGATTCTGCAATTAAATCTGGGTTAACAAATAATTTTGTTCGTCCTCTTAATTCAAGCCCCTTGAATATTAGTGTGGCTCCTGGAATCATACCTGTATCATCTAATTTGCCTGTCTCTCAAACATCTAATGGTGAGGATAGCATTGTTCATAGAGATGATCTTGATACGAATGTTTCTGCAAGTACAATGGTCAAACCGTCTCTTCCTTCCTGGAAGGAAAAGGTTATGGCTGTCTCACAAGTGGGTATGGAATTGCATCACGTTCATGAGCCTGGTAATGAAGTTCATATAAGCACAGAGGACATAAAGGATGAATTAATCTACTGGAAAAATACCTTAGTAGGGCAGTTTTTGGGAGGTAAGCCTTCTGTGGGTCAGGTTAAGGAGTTTGTTACTAAGCATTGGAATCATACTAAATTACCTGAGGTTATTTACTTCAAGAAGGGGTGGTTCTTCTTTCGTTTTGCTGCTCCTGATGATATGAATGTTATTTTGAGGGGTGGGCCTTGGACATTGGGTGGTAAAATGCTAATTCTGAAGAATTGGACTCCTCAATTTGGGCATGAGCTTGATTCTGTATCAGTGGTTCCAGTATGGGTGCTTCTCCCTGATTTGGATCCCTTATTTTGGTCTGCATCTGTTTTGAGCAAGATTGCAAGCAAAATAGGCAAGCCTTTATATGCGGATCCTGTTACTACGCATAAAGAGAGGTTAGCTTTTGCTCGTATTCTTATTGAGGTTGATGTTGCTGCAGTTTTGCCTGATCATGTTCTGTTACACTCTCCTTTTGAAGAGCATATTCTACAAAGGGTGGACTATGAATGGATTCCTTTTTATTGTGCTCATTGTAAAAAACTGGGTCATGAAGAGAAAGCTTGCAGACTCTTGAAAAAGATTACAAAAGCTCAGGTTAAGACTGTGACAGTCCAGCCTGTTGAGAAGATTTTATCTAGGCCAGCCCACAGCTCTGGGGAGAAGACTGAGTATGGTGGGTTATGTTCCCAGCACCCTGCTCCAGTCTCTTCTGCCCAGCCTGTGGTGGCTAACTGGAGGGCACCAGGAGGAAGTGAGTATGGTGGAAGTGAGCAAGGCAGGTCTGAGAACCATCACCCTGCTCACAACCAGCACCCAGCTCATGCCCCTCCTGCCTGCTCCTGGAAGGTTAGTCATGGTGGATCAGGGACAAAGGGTGATGGTGGGTCTTTGAGCCATAAACCACCCCTTTCTGAACCTGGTTCTACTAGCTTAGCTGAGAATGATTTGAGGATTAACTTGGACAATTTCATTTCTGTCACCACTTCAGTCACTAATGATGAAGTTCATCTTAAGTTCTTGGAGGTTCCTAAGAAGAAAATAGGCAAAGTTCCCACGCAGATCATTAATCCTATTTCTACTGTTCAAGGATTTCAGGTTTTATTGGATCCAGATATAGGGCCTTCTGATGATGGCCCACCTCCCTCCCTATGATTATTGGTTCGTGGAATATTAGGGGTATGAATCAACCCCTTAAACAGGGTGAAATAATTGATTTCTTTATGAAATCACATCTGGATATTTTGGGTATTATTGAGACTAGAATAAAAGAGAAGAAGGCTGCTATTTTGAGTAGAACTATTTTTAGGCAATTTAATATTTTGAATAATTACCATTATCATTATAATGGGCGTATTTGGGTTATTTGGAAGAATCCTAGTCTTACTATTAGGACTATTTCTGTTGGTTCCCAATGGATTCATCTTGAGGTTTGCTCTCCTCACTGTTCTCCCTTTCTTCTTACTCTGGTCTATGGGGCTAATGATGGTAATGATCGTCATTCTCTTTGGGATTTTATGACTCAGTCTGGCAATACCACTCCCTGGATTTTACTTGGTGACTTCAATTGTGTTAGGAGTACTGATGAAAGAATCAGTAATACTCCTCCTTCTTTTTCTGACATTGATGATTTTAATAGTTGTCTTAGGGCTGCTTGCCTGGATGATCTAACTACTTATGGCTGTGAATTTACTTGGACTAATAAGCAGGATCATGATGCTCTAAAGTGGATTAAATTGGACAGGGTTCTGGTTAATTCTACTTGGTCTACCTTCTTTCCTGATTCCTTTGCTAATGCTCTGGAGTCAGGGATTTCTGATCATTCTCCTCTGGTGGTTAAAGTAGCTGAAGCTAGAAGACAGCCTTCTAGATCATTTCGTTATTTGAACTGCTGGGGAGATCATCCTCAGTTTGTCTTTGCTATTCAGGAAACTTGGAACACTGCCATTGGTGGTTGCCCCATGTTCAGACTTATTTCTCATTTAAAGTTGGCCAAGCCTAGGCTTAAGAGCCTTCACAAGCAAGATTTTTCTGGAATTCAGCAGAGAGTTATCTTAGCTAAAGATAATCTTATATCATGCCAACATTTCCTTCATTCTGATCCCCTGAATGCTCAGCTCCTTCTGCAGGAAAGTAATCTTAGAGCTGAATTTTGCAAATTGAAGCAGATTGAGCTTAATATTAGCTACCAAAGATCTAAGGCACATGATATCAAGCTATCTGATGGAAACACTAGATATTTCTTTGCTAAGATTGCCCAAAGGAGGAACCAGAATTTCATTGGCACCATCAAGGATAAGAATGGCACTGATTGCACTATTCCTGGTGAGATTGAATCTGCTTTTCTTGATTTCTACAAGGATCTACTTGGTACTGAGGCTCCTGTTCTTCCTACTGATCTTACTCTTCTCAGAAATGGTCCTTTGCTCCCTCCTGATATGGCTACTGATTTGGTGAAGGCTATTTCTTCTGAGGAGATTAGGATTGCTCTTTTTTCTATTGGGGATACTAAGAGTCCTGGCCCTGATGGCTACTCTGCTGGGTTTTTCAAAAAGGCTTGGGCTACAATAGGGAGGGAATTCACTTCTGCTGTTCTGGATTTTTTTAAATCTGGGAAACTTTTACCTGAGGTGAATTCTACCCTTATTACTCTTATACCTAAGTCTTCTACTCCTAAATCTGTTATGGATTTTCGTCCTATCTCTTGCTGTAATGTCATTTATAAGACTATTAGCAAAGTTTTGACCACTAGGCTCAAGTGTGTCATGCCCTCCCTTGTTGGGAATGAACAGGCTGCTTTTGTTCATGATAGGAACATTTTTGATAATACCTTGCTCACTCAAGAATTAGTTAAGGGTTACACTAGGAAGTACTTGACCCCTAGATGTATGATGAAAGTTGATTTCAAAAAGGCTTTTGACTCTATTAGTTGGACTTTTCTTGCTCAAATTCTTCCAACTCTTGGTTTCCCTGTTCAATTTATTAATTGGATTATGACTTGTGTTACCTCTTCAAGATTCTCCTTGAATATAAATGGGTCTTCTGTTGGATATTTTGAAGGGAAGAGGGGGCTTAGGCAGGGAGATCCTCTCTCTCCTTTGCTTTTTGTTCTTTGTATGGAGTGTTTATCTAGGAAATTGAGATCCCTTCCTCTTTCTTCTGGATTTAGTTATCACCCTAAATGTGTCAAAATTGGGCTTACTCATCTCATGTTTGCTGATGACTTGCTTATTTTTGTGAGAGGGGATCTTCCTTCTGTTCTAGCTGCCAAAGAAGCTCTCAGAGTTTTTGGTACCTGGTCAGGGCTGCTCCCAAATGACAACAAGACTAATATTTATTTTGGTGGAGTCTCTTTTGAGGTGAAACAGCTGATAATGCAACATACTGGCTATGTTGAAGGGAGTTTTCCCTTCAAGTACTTGGGCACTCCTTTGAATCCTTCTAGGGTTACGTCTGAAATGTATCATAGCCTGCTTGGTAGAATTCAGACTCAAATTGATCACTGGACTTCACAGATTCTTTCTTATGCTGGCAGGATTCAGCTTATGAAATCTGTTATCTTTGGTGTGGAAAGCTTTTGGTGCTCTTGCCTCTTCTTACCTAAGGAGGTTATTGCTAAAGTTGAGAAAATGTGTAGGCAATTTCTTTGGGGCTATAATCAGGGGGGCAGGAAGCATATCTTCCTGAGTTGGAAGAATATCTGTAGGAAGAGGAATGAAGGAGGCTTTGATATAAGGGAAATTTTGAGCTGGAATAAATCTCTAATTGTTAAATGGATCTGGAAGCTTTCTCAGTTGCAGAATGATTCAATTTGGGTCAGTTGGTGCCGTGCCTACCTCCTGAAACATACTGATATCTGGGATGTTGCTGCTAGGGATACTGATTCTGCTGGATGGAAAAAAGTTTTGAGCATTAGGAATGAACTTATTCAGTTGGCAGGCAATAGTACCATGGCAAGACAGGTCCTATCTGATCACACAAATCTGGGCAAATTGCATATTGATGGTATCTACAACCTGTTCAGAGGGCTCTCTCCTGTTCTCACATGGGCAAAAGCAACATGTGATTCTGCTATTCTGCCAAGACATTGGTTTACAACTATTCTTGCTGCTCAGAATAGTCTCCCTACTACTGATAACCTCATGAAAAGGGGGATTATTCTTGTCAATAGATGTGTTCTATGTGAGAGGCAACAGGAATCTAGTTCTCACTTGTTTTTTGAATGTTCCTTCTCTACTGATTTAGCTCAGAAGGTTCTGGCCTGGCAAGGAGTCCATAGAAATGTTCTTAGCTTGAAACATGAGTTGAACAAGCTTGGACTTAACAGAGGGAAAAGCTGGAGGAAAGTATGGGCTCGTTGTGCTATGAATGGGCTTGTGTACTTTCTATGGCAAGAACGTAATGCTAGGATATTCAATGGTGTTAAATCTGATGTATGCTCTCTATTGTATAAGCTTAAATATGTTATTTGTCTTCGATTATATGCCTACATGAAGGGTATAATCTCTGAAGATGTAGTTGCTTCACTAGTTAGTTAGAGGTTTATTTTTCTCCTAGTGGTTTCTCTTGTATGGATTCTTATTTCATTTAATGGAAGCTGGAATTCTTGCAAAAAAAAAAAAAAATAATAATAATAATAATAATAATTATAATAATAATAATAATAATAATAATAATAATAATAATAATAATAATAATAATAATAATAATATTTTCACTCGGGTGATTTTGGCAATTCATTTCGAATAAACACGTGCCTGCACTCTCGAGATCTAACACCTTTTCAAAAGATATCGTCTTTGATTTTAAAGATTTTTTTGGATTTTATATCGTAGTTAAAGCATCATAATTCATAACTATATTGTAGTAAAAGAATCATAATTAAATACAAACAATTCAAAAATACCAAATACAAAATTATTTATTTACTCCTACAATTAAAAAAACGCCTACTGTTTTGTTTTAAAATAATTGAAGTTCAAGCCCTACGCCTACTTTAGATAGCCAAATTATTATTTCCCGTTTAGGCGATGTCCTCCTTGACGACATCAGGAAATGGAAACATGGTCTCACCGTAGGCAGCGACGATTCGGACATAGGTAGAAACCTGGATGTCAGGGCCTCGCCGAAAACCACCCGGTGCAGATGAAGTCCAAGAGATATAACAGGTCGTGTAATCATGACCCTAATCAGATCAATAACTTCAATTAGTAAGTCGTTCAAAAACGCGAGATCGTGTACAAAATGCGGAATAAATATAAGTAAAAATGTATTATGTATTTTTACCTAAAAATGTGAAAAATGAAGATTTTGATAAATGAATGTTTTTCTTTTGTACAAAAATGAATCATATCACATATAACCGTGTCATACTTTATAATGTTTTTTACAATTCAAATGAAAATTATAGAGAAAGACTTTTTTTATTACAAAAATTCACGGCATCAAAATAATTGAGTTTAGTATTAAGAGACAATTGCTACCTACCTTATCTTTTTTAATTTCTCCTCTCACAATCGGTTCAAACATTACTTCCTTCATTCCATTTGACTGTATACATTTGTTGAATATATGTGAGGCATATTTTAATCAAATGTTTAGAATCAAATGGAATGGAGGAAGTATAGATTTTGTCTCATCCACTTGTCATTCGACCCCACACGCTATATATTAAGATTAACCGATTGTGAAAGGGTCAAGGAAAAGGTGGGTGAGAAAGTTGGACGGAAAAAAGTAGATTACATCATTTTCTATTGACACCAAGTGATATCGCACAACACAACAAATAGAACAAAAATAAAATATGTAACTTGAAGAGACTGAAAGTCACATTGCAGTAAAACAATACCAAGAAATCAAAAAATGACTAATAAGTATCCCAACAAATACTAGACAATATTCATCATTCTCTAGACTCCAGAAGAAGCATCACCTTAGAGGCACCCATTTACAGTTCCCTTGCCATGACATAACAATGAATAGAACCACTTCTACCACCCATCTCATTCTGTCCACCACCACAGTAATACCACCATCATCTACCGCCTTAAGCTCAACCACGCACTACCCAGTACCTCACCACTGAAAAACGTGACACCAACAACGATAATACTAACGTGTCACTAAGCAGTAGATGATCTATAAAATTATTTCAAAATTTACAGTTCACTCAAAATATGTGACTTTTAGAAATCTTAATTAATTATTATGTTGTAATCTATACATTCCAATGATAAATGTATACACATGTACTATGACTAAGGTTAGGTGGTATTTTGATGAGCTTCAAACCTGCGTCATGAGCTCATCACAACGACAGTTACCAACTTAGGTAGTATGTAGACTACACCCAAGTACAACATGCAATTTATAACTTACACACGGTTTGGTATAAAAATTTAATAAAATATAGAAGGGTGGAGAAATTGTTGTATTATTGATCATGATTCTATTAATTACATATGAGATGATATATTGAGTTGTCGACAGTATATAACTCTCAAAGAACAGACATCAAAGTCATGCAGTGTTCTATTGAAAGAAAATGGGCAAGCAGAGCTATACCTTCACTTGTGATACATCAAGGACATTAGTTGTAGCCACAAGATATAATTTGTTAAGTCCAATGTTCTCAAATTCAGCTTTGTTTATGCACTCATCTTCTCTAATGCTTTCTTTCTAGCTTTCCTCGCCTGCAAAGACAAAAAACGATACTACACTTCTGAAAACAAATTATCATGTCAGCAAACCATACTAAACTTAGTATTTATCTGAAGAGTTAAGAACGATTAACACCTAAGAGGGGGAGGGGGTGAATTAGGTGTACTTTTAAAAATTTCTACTTAACTTTGTTATTTGATAACACAAGCAAGAACAATTAAGTACAAGACTTGAGAAGCTTAATTGAATTTAAGTTCACAAGAAGTAATCGTAGGTCTGAGTCACACTATGAATGTCTGTGACACAGACAAAGCAGCGAGATATGCAATACGTCACAGTATGGAAGACTGTGGCGCAGGCAAAATAACGAGATGAGTAGTAAGTAAATAATAAGCAACGAAACGTGAAAGTAAATGAACAAACAAGACGATATTTTTAAATTGGTTCAGCTTCTACTCCGAAGCCTACGTCCAATGTTATTTTATTGCTTGTTTAGAAATTTACTCAAACTTACTAAACCCCTTACAATGAAAATAACTCGCCAACCAACCCCGGTTACACTCAAACTTAAAGCTACTCCGCTTCAAGATTTTATGTGTTCTATCTCACAGGTTTACAGAGTCTTTAATCTCAATCGTTCACTTAATGAACATGGAGATCACAATTAAGACCTTAACACGAGATCATGGAACAAACTTAGATGTCACAGTGCAACGAACTGATACACGGAGATTTACAGCTCTTTTGAAAAACGATTTGAAGACTTTAAAACTTAAAACGATTTTGAAAACACTTAAAAACAAAGCTTTAAACTCAGAAATAATTTGCAAAGTTTCTCAATAAATGCTCTTAAAAGTCTTGGGAATAAATAAGAAATAAGGAGGTTATTTATAGAAGAAAAAGTGTGTGAAAGATTCTAATCATATTTCAAAAGTAATAATTAGATTTGTATGCTTAAGAAATCTTTCCATTTGCAAAGCAATGAATATCTTCCATAAAGTTTTATGGGAGATAAATCTTTTCATAAAAAATTGGGAAATATTATCTTCCATAAATATTTAGGAAATAAAATATTATCTTCCATAAATCTTGGGAAATAATATTTTAATAAGATTAGCTTTAACATCCAAATATACTCCTCTTGTTTTTCTAATTTAGAGTAAGTCAATCTTTTGAAAATAAGAGTTCTTTATAAAGATCAACACGTTTGACATTTTCGAAAATTCTCCTTTCGTTGTATCAGAAACAACAGTGACTTGCACTGTTGCATGGTTTTGCAGTCACTTGAGAAACTAAGAATGTTACACTACCTCGTTTACAACATTTGACTTTGTCTAAGGTTTTCTTCATCTTCGATCTTCCTTGCACCATCCTTGAGAACTAATTGAGAGCTTCAAATGATATAAATCATAACTAAGAAGCAAACCATTAAATAACAATGAAACTTGGCATCATCAACCAAGTATGGTTCTAACAAATTCCCCCTTTGATGATGGCAAGTTTTAATAATGTGTGAAGTTCCCCCTTAGCCCATGATTGGTCGAACTTTAAGAATTCAATATAAAACATAATTAGACATGATCAAGGTTTGAAGGGTCAATCTACGTTAGCCTAAGTAGAGCATTCAATCATGAGGCAAAATATGTTACGGTGAACGCTAGCCTAAAAGTTAAAGGATCACACACTTACACAGTTAAAATACTTCCCCCTCTTGACATCATCATGTGAAGAATAACACAATTGACGCACACAGTTGACATAGTTCAACAACACACAAAGCATATGTTCAACGGATAAGAACAAGTACGATTTGCAAAAGAATTTATTAAAAATCAAGCCAACATGGATTAAGATATGGAATATGAAGGCTAGGAAGGGTTTTGTAGTTAATGATAGCTGAAAAGGTAGCAGATGCAACAGCCACATGCACTGTGGCATAAAACAGAATCAACTTTTCCTCAATTTTATCAAGATCCATGACAATAACACTCTTATTCCTTGAATACCTCTGATTCTTTGAAGGCTTTGAGTTAGAAACTCTTCTCATTTTCTTAATTTGAAGCAAACTTCAAAACGGTTGGATTATCATCATTTTTATGGACTATACACAACCTCAACATTTTGGTCATTTCCTTTTCTTGTTCAATCATACTTTCCTCTTTGAAATCTACTTTCTTTTGAATTTTCTCAACCTCTTTTTCAACCTCCACTTCAATTTCTTTTTCTTTTTCTTTCCAATATACACCCCTTATCTTTGAGTCCATAAGTCCTCATCCAAGCCCTTGGATTATGAGGATGAAGGGTTAGGATTAAAACAAAATGGATGGCCAAGATTGCGAGACACACACAATCCATCTCCTTCAAACCCTAATACTTATACCCTCTCCTCACCCAAATTTTCTCATTCTCACATTTTTCATTATCTCTCTACCTCCCTTCTCTCTCTACATACCTCTAAAAAAACCCAAAAAAATCTCCCTCATCCCTCACCCACCAAGCACCACCGCGGCACCGTTACACCACTGTGCACCACCGCCACTCATCCACTTGCCGCCACTGCATCCCCAACCCGTCCACCTCTCATGACCGCCGCTGCGCTCCTCTCCTCCTCTGCCGCCAACCACCTCCACTCACCAACCTCCCTCCTTTTCTAAACACCACCAATAAACTACATAAAAAATTAGATCTAAAGAAGAAAATTGAAAAAACCACCAACAACCACCACCACAACCATATACCACAAAAAACATCACTTGTTTGTAGAAAACATCACTTGTTTGTAGATCTAAAACAAAAATAATGGTGGTGATATTGGTGAGGATTCTTAAAAATAAGAGTAGGCGGGATGAGAGAGGCGTCGGTGAGGAGTGTTAAAAACGGTTTTTTTTTTAAAATCGGGTGGTGTTAGTCACGTTTTTTGTTTTATAAATTTCTTATGGGTTTTTTTATTAGATCTCTTTTTTTTCCATATATATTATGTTTTTTATTTTGATTTTGATTTTTCTGTTATTTTAGATCTCCTTTTTTTCATTATATATTTTTTTTTCTAGATTTAGTTTGTTATTTTTCTCATTTACTGTTTTTTTAGATAGATCTCGTTTTTTATTTTTAATTTTTTTTTTTATGTTTTTCTATTTTTTATTTTAGATCTCGTTTTTTTTTTCTCGTATTTTGTGTTGGTGAATTTTTTTCATAGAATCGGGTGGAGATGGTGACCGGAGGCATAGGGACGCGTGGGAGATGACGGCCTCCTCCTGCCGCCTCGTCTCTTTTTCTTCTCTGTTTTTTTTTAAGATATGCATGTATCTTCACATTTTTAGTCGATCTCTTTTTAGATCTGAAAAAGAGTTTAAAACGGATAAAAAAAACAACCACCACCATCTTTGATCTTAAAAAAATGGGTAAAAAAAAATCACCATTTCAGTTCTCATTTTTTTTTTTTTTTAGATCCCATTTTTTTCTATTACATATCTCGTTTTTTTTTATTTTTTTTGTTGGTGGTTGGTTGATTTTCCTGTAGATCTAAACTAAAGTTACACCATTCCGGCTTAAAGTTACAAAATTATTGACTAAAGTTACATTATTTAATAGGTTTATAACTAAAGTTACATAGATAGAGAACAACCACCATCTTTTTTTTTTTTTTCAAATTTGTACCGTCACAATTTTAGTCTCATTTTTTAGATCTGAAAAAAAAGGTGAAATAAAAACAAGCACTACCATTTTAGATCTGAAAAAAAAAAACTTCCACCACCTTTTTTTTTCGATTCACTAAAGTTTCACTAGTACATACTAAAGTTTCACTAGTATGTACTAAAGTTTCATAGTATGTACTAAAGTTTCACTACATAAAGTTTCACTAGTATGTACTAAAGTTTCACTAGTATGTACTAAAATGTACTAAAGTTTCACAATTATGTACTAAAGTTTCACTAGTACAAACTAAAGTTTCACTAGTTGATAAGCTATTTTACGGTGTCGTTAATTCCGCAAATTAGCTAAGTCAAAAAAACAATTTATAAAACCAAATCTAGACTCAAACCAACCTAAATAAAAGGGTAATAAGGGTAAGAAAAGGATCGAACCCAAGGGAAAGCGGTACTAGCTAAAATAATCTAATCTAGACTCTTGCAAAATATCAATTGACGAATCTAATGACTCTAATCACAAATTAAGACACTAATTACTAATTAAAATATAAATCAAAACAAAGACTTAAATTAATTACAAACTATGATATTCACAATGGAAAACATGTAGGAAAACATAAATGGAGAAAGTTTTTCATGAGAATTGAATATCAAGTCTAAAATTACCAACAACAACTAAATACTCAAAGATTCAAATATGGAGAAATAACTTAGTGCAATTATCCCAAGTTCCCCCACAATTAACATAGTAAAGACCCTTCTTTCCTTCCTTTCTCTAATTATCTATTACAAACTTCTAAGAATTAGCCACCATGAATTAAACCATCCATAAATGACTCAATACAACTAAACCCATACTTATTAAAACATAAGCATAAATAAAGATGCAAGCTTTAAGCACAAAACCATAGAAACATGCTAGAATCATGTAATAAAACATTAAACCATGTCCTAAATACACAATAACCCAAATTCCACTCAAAAGATTCCAACTTTTAAACCAAAGTTACAATCTTTCAAAGTTGCTTCAACAAATACCAAGACAAATCAACCAAATTCATCAAGACAAAGCAATTTAATCAAACAAACAATTACTAAGATGGTTAGTCTTAACAACAATTCATTCAACAATGAAATTCAAACATAGGAAAATGGAATTAAATAGATAAGGAAGGATTAAAAAGGTCTTACAATGCTAAAAGGGAAGAACTTGTTCAAATTACACTAAGCAAAGAAAGATTAGCTACCCATAGTCTTCATATTACAACCCATTTCTAAATAAAAACCAATTACAAGAGCCAAAGTTGAAGAACAAAGTAGAGAAGTTCTAAGGAAAATATGATGTTTCAATGTATGAATGCTTGCCTCCTTCTCTCTCTTCAGTTTTCTTCTTATATACCCTTGGTCCGCAAACCTAGGGGCCTTGAAAGGTGGGCTTCCAAAAGACAAGACGAGAAAACAAAGAAATCCCGTGCTGAGAAAGGACGCAGGCTGCGTCCTACGACGCAGGCTGCGTCGAGCACTGCCCGATTTTTACCTTTGCTTCCTTCTTGACTTTCGTTGACCCATAGTCTTTTGGCCCCGCCTTGACTTCCATTGACCCATTGGGCTTGGTCTTCATACCTTGGTGATTCATTGCTAGTCCACTCCAATTTTCGGGTTTTTGGGTCTCGGGTTTCGGGTTTGACTTTCATTGACTTTTGGGTTTTGACTCTCGAAATTGCCTTAAAATACTAAATACTAACGTTATGACAAAAACTAAAATTAACACAAAACAAAGCAAATGACCCGTAAAAAGTAAAACGAAAGACTCTAAAAATTACTACTAGACACGACAATATTTGACGTTGTCAAACACCCCCACACTTGGACTTTTACTCGTCCTGAGTAAAACTCGAGATTAGCACAAATGACACGAGCCCAACAAAGTGTGTGTGGAGGCATTGACCTCTCTTCCCTCGCTACACCCTTCTTATACTCCCTCTTAAACAATCCACCAATGACAAAAACAAAACAAAAAGACTCAATTCTTGTGACACTCTTCTCTCACTCCCCCTCCTTATATCATCCCTCAAGACTAAAGACACGACATGCCACCTACTCCGACTCAAATCAACTCCTCCCTCCTTATAGCTCCCAATAAAGTAGTATGACCATCTTTGCCTTATCCCAAGGCATAGCGAGATGGTCTTTCTCAACAACCTCCATACAAAAACCACTCCTTATACCACCCCCTTATTACTCCACTAATGCAAATCATGGTTACTTGGTTGGCCCCAAACTTCACAATTTGCACAACCAAGCGACCACCAACATAAATCCACCAATTTGAAACAAAGTTTTGTGACTCAAAAAATAAAAATAAATGGGGTCCTAAGCTAGCCTCCTTCCAATTTCCTCCTTATCACTCCCTTCTTATTCCTCCAAAATCCTCATCATAGGAAGAATTATGCTCAAATTTTTTTCATTTTTTTCATTTTTCCATTTTTTTTTCTTGAAAATCCCTCATTTTGCCTAAGGTGCCCTTTCGGGTTTTCACCTTAGCTTTTCCTTTCCTATCATTGGTGGCTCGCAACTCGATTCTTCATTTTGCCCGGAATGCCCTTTCGGGTTTTCATCCCGTCCTCGGCCACCTTCCCAAATCTTGCCTAGGTGCCCACCCTAGTGGGTTTTCACCTAGCCGGAATTTTCAATTTTTTTTCTTTTCTTTTTCTCTCTCTTTTTTTTTTTTTTTTTTTTCTTCAAAATAAAGACATAAAAAATACAATGTATCAAAAACAAACTAACTATGTACAATCTTCTCCCCCACACTTAGAATACACAATGTCCTCATTGTAGGAGGGAAGAAAAATGTTACCTCATCAATTGTCGAAAGGAGAAGAACCCGAGGCACCTCCTCGGTTTCTCCTCCTATCCCTGTCTTCTCTAATCCTTCTTCTTCGCTCCATGCCTTCATCAAGGGTCTCTTGGGTGTAAGGAAAAGGGTAGCCCGGGTTTTGTTGCATGGACATCCCAAAGAGAGAGCTAGCCAAGCCATATACATCTTCTTGGGCCACCGCATCTTCATAGGAGTCTTGAAGATAGTTGTGGTGGCGCTCATTTTGAGCTTGAAAATGGCTCGTAGCTTGCTCCCTCCAAGCATTTTGGGTGGCCCACATTTCATTTTGTTCCCGCCACCTTTTATCTTGTTGCTCTCTCCAAAGGCGGGCTTCCTCTTGCCCGTCTAGCATCCTCCTCCATTCCTCACTTTGAGCCCTCTCGGCCTCCGCTCTCAATCTCTCCCTCTCCTCCACAACGTTATGCCAATCATCCAAAGTCTCAAGCCTACCTCCTTGTAGTTAATGCCAAGTGTTTGAGGCATCCACCCTCCCACTAATGTGCGTCAAGACGTCATTGGTGCTAGCAAAATAGTTAGCCATTTGTTGTTGCCATGGCTCCACGGGTGTGCTAGAACGACCCTCCGCATCAAACATGGGGGTGTCGGTATCACGGTGGCTTTGGAATGGTGATTGGAAATGGAATGGTGGTGGTTGTTGTTGTTGTTGTTGTTGTTGTTGTTGTTGTTGTTGTTGTTGTTCAAAATTTGTGGTTTGGGAAGGTCCTTGCTCAATTGCAAGGATCTCGATCTCCTCTCTCAAATGCTCACTTCCCTCACCACCCTCTCTCCTTCCCCTCCTTCTTTGCCTCAAAGGCACTTCCTCTACCTCCTCCTCCTCCGCACTACTTACCCCCAAACTTTCTTCCCTAGGACAAATAAAATCCCATGTCGCGGGTCCTCTAGGTAAAGGATTGTTTTGAGGTCTAGGCAACTTCATGTAACTTAGCCCGTCACTTCCCAACCAAAACCCTTTTAAGGGTTGCTCTTTGCTAGTCTTAAACATATGAACTTCCTCTAGCCCAAGACGGTTGTACCTCGTCAACCCCCTACAAATGTTCACCGCTTGATCATTACCAATGCCCCCCTCATAATGCCTCACCAAGAAAGAAATCACCCCCCCACAATGGATACTTGCCCTTGCCGATTTTTGTATATGCTTGATGCAAGCCCTCAAAAACAAATCGGCTCAATCCGGGATCCCTACCCCCTCCGGAAGCATAGTCCACAAACATAGCCGGATATTCTCCGGTACTTTGGTGGGTTCTTCCGCGGAGTTGAAAATGGTGGTGAGGAATCTTGTGATTAGGCGGAGTACGGGGTGGGGTGATGGCTGACAGTTTGGCATCTTTAGAAGGGCCGTGGTCATCGGCAATGTTACCCCACATCAAATGCATTTTGCCCTTGGGGCACCTAATGTCTTCGGGTTGCTTGGTGATTTTCAGGATTTGACGTATTTCGGAAGTTGGGGCATTATGCCAAGTTTGGTTCAAACGGAATCGGTAGGCTTTCTCCTCACCTTTGGGCACATCCAACTCCGACAAGGTAGCTAGAAACTCGTATGCAAAACTCCTATAGGTGTAATCCCAGGAGTTCGGCTCGAGATAAGCCTCTAGCCCTACTTTAGCTAGCATGTCCCTTGTCAAGTTGAACATGCCTAAGGCATGGAGGGTGTTTGGGCAAAAGAATTTGGTGGCTACAAGAGGGTGAGTGGTTATTTGATCCCAAATTTTCTTATTTTGAGCTGGCAACCTCTCATAGCCCATAAACACCGCTTCTACCTCGGTGTCGGGCTCACTCACCGCGGCCCTCTTATTTTTCCCTTTGCCAAACAATTTAGAGATCTTGGGTGCCATTTCTGCAAAAATTAACAAACAACACACTACAACAACAACAAGCAATCACTCGAAAGATTTTTCACTCAAGCAATTCAACAAACACTTGGTGTGCAACAATTTCTACACCTCAAGAAGCTAGTGTTTGTTGAATTTGTTTACCTTACTCAGAAAACTTTGTCCAATCCTAACTACACAATCAATCAAGGGGAAGGGGGAACTCAACCTAAGACTAATTCTAGCCTAGTTCGAGCAAAACTTAAAAAAATAATGAAAAAGTTGAGTATGAAGTTATACCTTTGCTTTTCCACAAGATTCAAGCTCCTTGATGATTAGAATAGGTAGGGAATCCGACAAACAACCTTAAAAACTCAGCAAAAGACCCGAAAAAACGAATTTGAGGAAAAAAAATCTAGGTTTTTAAGACGGATTTTCTGAGATTTTGAGTGAATGAGATTGATTTTGGGGTTAATTGAAGGTAGAATAATGATTAGGAAGAAGAATTGGGTTGATTTTGATGAAAGTTTTGGAAGATTTGAGTGAGAAAGATGGATTTTTGAGGGATTGGGGTTGGGTTAGGGTGTTTTTCGTGAAACTGAAGAAGGAAGATGATGTTTTTGTTTTGATGAAGAACACGGGCAAAGGATAGAAAATAAGCTGAAATCTGCTTTCGACGCAGGCTGCGTCCTACGACGCAGGCTGCGTCCTTCGCTGCCGGATCACCTTGCCTTTTGCACTTAGCCAAATTTTGGCTAAGTGTTCCAAACACCTCCATACTTGCATTTTCACTCCAATGGTCCATAATAACCTCCAATATCCAAATTCCATCGATTCCCGAACTTTTTATCTGTGGCACGCATCCCGAGGCGGCCACAAACACGCAAAACTTCACAAAACCGTTAGTAACTTCAAAAAATTTTGTTTGATGCAATGTCTAACTAATTGAAAACAACTCAAATGCTAAGAATTAACAAAGAAACTTCAAAGAAATATTCACAAGGATAGAGTATGTACACGGTTTGCCGTTTATTTAGAGTCGATGGCTCGACTTTGCTATTTCAAGCTTTTCAACTTTGATAAATGGGGTCTTCAAGCAAGACCTCTTCTTCCCCCTCCCGGGCACATCCTTGGAAGTAGTGCTTGAGACGGTGGCCATTCACTTTGAGGAGCTTTCCATCCCCGGGCCCCTCCACTTCAATAGCTCCATGGGTAAACACTTTCTTGACGGTGTAAGGTCCAAACCATCTTGACCTCAACTTGCCCGGAAAGAGCTTAAACCGGTTTTGGAACACAAGAACTTTATCACCCTCCTTGAAAACTCGACGGTTTATCATTCCATCATGCCATCTCCTTGTTTTCTCCTTGTAGATGGAAGAGTTCTCATAAGCATCTTGGCGAATTTCTTCAAGTTCTTGTAATTGAAGCTTTCGGTGCATACTGCTCTCATCTTGGTTTTGGTTGAAAGATTTGATAGCCCAATAGGCTTTGTGCTCAACCTCCACGGGGAGGTGGCAAGCCTTGCCATAGATGAGACGGAATGGGGACATGCCAATGGGGGTTTTAAAAGCGGTCCTATATGCCCACAACGCATCAACTAGCCTCTTGCTCCAATCCTTTCTATCCGGATTAACCGTCTTTTCAAGTATTCCTTTAATTTCACGGTTTGAGAGTTCGGCTTGCCCGTTTGTTTGTGGGTGATAGGCCGTGGAAATTTTATGATTCACCCCATACCTCTTGAGAAGGCCTCCAATCACCTTGTTGCAAAAATGGGTCCCCCTATAACTAATGATAGCCCTTGGAAAACCAAACCGGGAGAATATGTTCTCTTGAATGAAAATGGCTACTACCTTGGCATCATCGGTGCGGGTAGGAATGGCTTCAACCCATTTTGATACATAATCCACCGCCAAGAGGATGTATAAATAACCACCGGAATTAGGGAAAGGGCCCATAAAATCAATTCCCCACACATCAAAGATCTCACAATATAGAAGAGGTTGTTGTGGCATCTCATTTCTTTTTGTCAAATTCCCCACCCTTTGACATCGGTCACAAGTCTTTACAAATTTGTGGGCATCTTTAAAAAGGCTTGGCCAAAAGAAACCGCATTCAAGCACTTTTCTAGCGGTTCTTTGTGGCCCAAAATGTCCTCCACAAGCATAGTCATGACAATGATGTAAGATGGAAGGGATCTCACTCTCGGGCACACATCTTCTCACAAGTTGATCTTGGCAAAACTTCCACAAGTAAGGATCATCCCATGTATAGTACTTGGCATCGGATTTGACTTTGCTCTTTTGATGAGAAGAGAAATGGCTTGGAAGCCGCTTTGTCACCAAATAGTTGACCATGGTAGCATACCATGGCTCCTCCACTTGTATAGCATAAAGTGACTCATGAGGGAGACCTCCTTCAACCTCCTCAAGAGGGCATGATGGTCTTCCTTCATGGTTTAGCCGGCTCAAATGATCCGCCACCACATTCTTCACCCCTTTCTTGTCTTTTATTTCCACATCAAACTCACTTAGAAGAAGAATCCATCTCAACAACCTTGGCTTTGCATCCTTCTTTGCCACAAGGTATCTAATGGCGGCATGATCGGTGTAGATGATCACCTTTGTGCCCAAGAGATAAGATCGGAATTTTTCTAGAGCATAAATCACACCAAGGAATTCCTTCTCCGTCGTGGAATAGTTCTTTTGAGCATCATTCAAGAGGGTAGAAGCATATTGGATCACATGGGGTCCCTTGTCACTCTTTTGACCCAAAACCACTCCCAATGCATAGTCACTTGCATCGGTCATGATTTCAAATGGAAGATCCCATCGTGGTGCTTGAATAATTGGTGCGGTGACCAATCTCTCCTTCAAGTCATCGAATGCTTTCCTACATGAGTCATCAAAAACAAACTCCGCTTCTTTGTGCAAAAGCTTACATAAAGGGTTAGCAATCTTGGAAAAATCCTTAATAAATCTCCGGTAGAAACCGGCATGTCCGAGAAAAGACCTAATGTCTCGGGTGTTAGAGGGATAAGGTAAAGTTTTTATGATGTCAACCTTAGCCTTATCCACCTCAACCCCCCTTTCTGACACTACATGTCCTAAAACGATGCCACTAGTCACCATGAAATGACATTTTTCGGAGTTTAAAATGAGATGAGACTCTTGGCATCGCTCTAAGACAAGAGCAAGGTGTTTTAGACATGCATCATAGGAGTCCCCATGGACGGTGAAATCGTCCATGAATACTTCTATGATCCTTTCTACATAGTCGGAGAAAATACTCAACATGCACCGTTGAAAAGTTCCCGGTGCATTACACAAACCAAAGGGCATACGACGATAAGCAAATGTACCAAATGGGCATGTGAATGTGGTCTTGACTTGGTCCTCGGGTGCGATTGGGATTTGAAAATACCCCGAGTACCCGTCAAGGAAACAATAGAAAGCTTTTCCCGCTAGTCTTTCTAACATTTGATCAATAAATGGTAGCGGGAAATGGTCTTTCAATGTAACCGCATTCAAGCGGCGGTAGTCAATACACACTCTCCAACCGGTTTGTGGTCGGGTGGAGACCAAGTCTCCTTGTGCATTCTTGACTACCGTCACTCCTCCCTTTTTGGGTACGACTTGAGTTGGGCTAACCCAACGAGAGTCGGAAATAGGAAAAATGATACCCATTTGCAATAGCTTAATTACCTCTTCTTGCACTACCTCCGCCATGGGTGGATTGAGCCTCTTTTGGGGTTGTCGGACCGGTTTGGCATCCACTTCAAGCCGTATCTTGTGCATGCAAGTCACCGGGCTTATCCCTTTTAGGTCCGCTATGCTCCACCCAAATGTTTCCTTATGCTTTTCAAGTAGTGATACCAATTTGTCTTCTCGGTCTTCGGTGAGTGTGCTTGAAATGATAAGTGGTAGGGTGTTCTTGTCCCCTAGAAAGATGTACTTCAAATGGCTTGGGAGGGTCTTCAACTCGACCTTCGGGGGCTGGATTATGGAAGGGAGGGGCTTGTGGAGTGGAATACTCAAGGCAAACAACTCGGACAAGTTCGCCAGCTCAGGACGCAGGCTGCGTCCAGTGACGCAGGCTGCGTCGTACGACGCAGGCTGCGTCGAGCTCTGCCTTGCCCTGTTTTCAGCATCTCTATGACGTTGAGCTCCTCATATTTTTCCATGGGCTCTTCCCTCTCCAAGTCTTCAACACATTCCTGCACATCAACGGCCAACAACAAACGCAAACCTTCCTCTTCCATGGGGTTAGTTAAAGCTACCTCGAGTGGGTCTCTATCACAAAGTTTATACATTTGATTCACTAATGGCTCAAAAATATCCAAGAAGAAACAAGATTGATGGTCACTCGGGTGCCTCATGGAGTCATATATATTGTAAGTTAATCTTTTCCCTTCAAACTCCATAGTCAAGCACCCGTTTGAAACATCGATCTTGGTATTTGAAGTTTTCATAAACGGCCTACCAAGAAGGAGAGGGGTGGCACTAGAGCTAGATTCCATATCTAAGACGTAGAAATCCGCCGGGAAGACAAGATTATCGACTTCCACTAGCACATCCTCTACCATGCCCTTGGGGTAAACACTAGACCTATCGGCAAGTTGAATGACTACCCCGGTCTTAGACAACGGTCCTAAACCTAGGGTCTCATAAATAGATAAAGGCATGACGTTTATAGAAGCCCCAAGGTCTAGCATGGCACGTTTAAAACTTTTTCCCCCAATAGTGCAAGGGATGGTGAACATGCCCGGGTCTCCACATTTCTTGGGTAAATTTTGTTTGAAAATGGCCGACACATGTTCACTCACCCTAACCTTATGGGTTCCCTTCTTAGGATTTCTCCTAGGTGTACAAAGTTCTTTCAAAAACTTTGCATACCTAGGGACACTTTTCAACAAATTTAGAAGAGGAATGTTTACCTCACATTTCCGGAAGGTCTCATATAAGTCATTCTCCTTGGCATACTTCCTTGTGCTTATCAAAGCACTAGGAAAGGGGTATTCCGGTATGTACTCTTCCACTTCATCATCTTCAATAGTGTCTTTGCCCTTCTTTGAAGTGTCTCCCATGGGGTCCTTGCTTGTGGATCCCCCTTTCTCATTCTTCGATATCTCTTCTTGACCAACCACCAATTCTCCTTGGTCTTCAATCTCCAAAGTTTGCATCTCAAGATTCTTCATCTTTTCCTTTCCTTTTCCAAGGGGGTTTAATTCCAACTCTTTGCCTCCTCTCAAGGTCATGGCACTAGCATTTTCCCTAGGTGGGGGAATGGTTTGAGATGGGAACCTTGTGGAGCTTGAGGCTTGGGATTTTGACAAATTTGAGGCCATTTGGGATAGTTGGGTTTCCAAGTTGTTCACCCTAAGGTTGTTAGCCTCCCTATCCTTTCTTGCTTCCTCTCTATCCCTCCTTGCCTCCTCCCTATCCTTCTCTTGATTTGCAAGGAGTGTTTGCAAGATGTCACTCAAGTTCCCTTGAGAAGAAGAATTCCCTTGATTTGGACCTTGGTTTGGTTGTCTTTGGGATTGAGAATTATTTGGAAAATTTGAGTTGTTGGGTCTTGGGTTGTTGAAATTTCTTTGGGGATTTTGGTTGAAATTAAAGTTTCGGTTTTGGGTTGGATTTTGGGCTCTCAAGTGATTGAATTGACCATTTTCAAAACTCTTTGATTTGTCTCCTCCCCATCCCAAAAGATCACGATTTCCCACTTGGTTATACATTCCTCCACCACTTGGGTTTCTAGCATTGTAATTCCCATACCCTATGGCATTGACACTCTCCATGGTGGCTCCTTGCTCAATCATGATGTAACATGTATTTGTAGCATGGTCACCTCCACAATAAGAACATTCAAGTGATTCGGGGTTTGAGAAAATGAATTACCTTTGTTAACAACCAAGTTGGATACCAAGCTTTTAAGTTCACCCATCTCTTGCATGATTTTGTGATTTTGAGAGGCATGAGAGTCTTCCATGGAAGATACATTTCTAGAGCTTCCTCCCCTTTCATTCTTCCTCCCGTAGCTTCTTGTGTTCATAGCCAACTTCTCAATAATGTTGTTGGCCTCGGCCACATTAAGTGTATCAATGCCACCTCCGGTGGCGGCTATAATCATCCGTTGGTCGTTTTGGCACAAACCTTCATTGAAGGCCGTCAATAAATCATCCCCCGACATCCCATGATATGGGCATCTAGCTACAAGACTCTTGAAGCGTTCCCAATAGTCATAGAGAGTTTCCCCCATGTCTTGCTCGATGGTAGTGATGAGCTTCTTTGAATGATTATACCTCGAATCCGGGTAATATTTCTCAAGAAATTTCTTCTTCAAACCCACCCAAGTAGTCACGGAATGGGCCGGAAGACAAAACAACCATTCCTTAGCGGCATCTTGTAAAGAGAATGTAAATGCCCTAAGCTTAAATTGGTCTTCGGTCACTCCTTGGGGGATGGCCCCTTGGCAAATCATGTGGAATTCGGCCAAGTGCCTATTTGGATCATTCCCCACCATTCCATGAAATCTAGGAAAATTGTGGACAAAGAACCCCTTGAGCTCGAAATTTACATCCCCCATGGGAGGGTATGCGATACACAACGGTTGCTCTTCATAGTTTCTTGCCCGGATTTCACCAATAGTTCTATTATCTTCCATTTCGGGTGGGTAGATGATGTTCAAGGGTGGTGGTCTCCTAGGAGGTGACTCAAACACTTGTTCTTGTGGTTCTTGAAAAATATTGTTCCCAAACTCCTATTCACTAGGCTCCCTCCAAAAGGGTCTCCTATAGAGGGGATTTGAAAACAACCAATTGGAAATGCTACTTGAGGACGGGTCAATGTCTTGGTCACCAAGTCCTTCTTGTGACCTAGGCATAAACTTTTAAAAACAACTCCACAACACAATTAGTAACTTCAACACCAAGTAACCTACAAACAATACAAAAAGAAATATTTGAAAAACAATCTAAACAAAGTATGACACTAACAAGAGTTCAATTTGATATTTAGTTATATTGCCTTCCCCGGCAACGGCGCCAAATTTGATAAGCTATTTTACGGTGTCGTTAATTCCGCATATTAGCTAAGTCAAAAAAACAATTTATAAAACCAAATCTAGACTCAAACCAACCTAAATAAAAGGGTAGTAAGAGTAAGAAAAGGATCGAACCCAAGGGAAAGCGGTACTAGCTAAAATAATCTAATCTAGACTCTTGCAAAATATCAATTGACGAATCTAATGACTCTAATCACAAATTAAGACACTAATTACTAATTAAAATATAAATCAAAACAAAGACTTAAATTAATTACAAACTATGATATTCACAATGGAAAACATGTAGGAAAACATAAATGGAGAAAGTTTTTCATGAGAATTGAATATCAAGTCTAAAATTACCAACAACAACTAAATACTCAAAGATTCAAATATGGAGAAATAACTTAGTACAATTATCCCAAGTTTCCCCACAATTAACATAGTAAAGACCCTTCTTTCCTTCCTTTCTCTAATTATCTATTACAAACTTCTAAGAATTAGCCACCATGAATTAAACCATCCATAAATGACTCAATACAACTAAACCCATACTTATTAAAACATAAGCATAAATAAAGATGCAAGCTTTAAGCACAAAACCATAGAAACATGCTAGAATCATGTAATAAAACATTAAACCATGTCCTAAATACACAATAACCCAAATTCCACTCAAAAGATTCCAACTTTTAAACCAAAGTTACAATCTTTCAAAGTTGCTTCAACAAATACCAAGACAAATCAACCAAATTCATCAAGACAAAGCAATTTAATCAAAGAAACAATTACTAAGATGGTTAGTCTTAACAACAATTTATTCAACAATGAAATTCAAACATAGGAAAATGGAATTAAATAGATAAGGAAGGATTAAAAAGGTCTTACACTGCTAAAAGGGAAGAACTTGTTCAAATTACACTAAGCAAAGAAAGATTAGCTACCCATAGTCTTCATATTACAACCCATTTCTAAATAAAAACCAATTACAAGAGCCAAAGTTGAAGAACAAAGTAGAGAAGTTCTAAGGAAAATATGATGTTTCAATGTATGAATGCTTGCCTCCTTCTCTCTCTTCAGTTTTCTTCTTATATACCCTTGGTCCGCAAACCTAGGGCCCTTGAAAGGTGGGCTTCCAAAAGACAAGACGAGAAAATGAAGAAATCCCGTGCTGAGAAAGGACGCAGGCTGCGTCCTACGACGCAGGCTGCGTCGAGCACTGCCCGATTTTTACCTTTGCTTCCTTCTTGACTTTCGTTGACCCATAGTCTTTTGGCCCCGCCTTGACTTCCATTGACCCATTGGGCTTGGTCTTCATACCTTGGTGATTCATTGCTAGTCCGCTCCAATTTTCGGGTTTTTGGGTCTCGGGTTTCGGGTTTGACTTTCATTGACTTTTGAGTTTTGACTCTCGAAATTGCCTTAAAATACTAAATACTAACATTATTACAAAAACTAAAATTAACACAAAACAAAGCTAATGACCCGTAAAAAGTAAAACGAAAGACTCTAAAAATTACTACTAGACACGACAATATTTGGCGTTGTCACTAGTACATACTTAAGTTTCACTATTATGTACTAAAGTTTCACTATTATGTACTAAAGTTTCACTATTATGTACTAAAGTTTCACTATTATGTACTAAAGTTTCACAATTATGGACTAAAGTTTCATTAGTATGTACTAAAATTTCACAATTATGGACTAAAGTTGCATTGGACTAAAGTTATCTTATTAAGGACTGAAGTTACTTAATTAATGACTATAGTTACATTAGTATGAACTGAAGTTACGCTAGAAAAGACTATAGTTACCTAAACATGAGTTACACTATAATTGACTAAAGTTACACTGTAACACCCGGAAATGTACCCTATTTTTCTAGTAGAAATATTTTACGAAACCTTTTCAGTAATTTTAAGTTATAATTTATAATTTTAAGTTCCGAGTCGAATTTAGAATTTCCGAGTTCGTATTTGGAATTTCCGCGAGATTTCATGAAAAAGCCGTCTTAAGTCTAGTTTGACTTTTCTTGACTTTGGAAATCGTCTGTGACTTTTCCTACACAAGTCACACTACCTCCCTTAAACCTATTTCTTCATTCACACAAACACAAACATTTCTTCATCCTTAAGAAACCAAAAACCTAGCCTCCATAGCTTTTACGATCTTAAAATCATCGTAGCTCATTCGTTACTTGCTAGAATTCACGTAAGTTCGTCTTATTCTTCTTCCCTAACCTTCCTCTATCCGTATTGATATTAAAATCATCGTCTTTCTCGCTTTTCAATCTTTCCGTCTTTCTCAAGATGAATTTTATTCATCTTTTATGATCTATTTGTAGGTGGTGACCTCCAAGATCCCGACAAAGACTACTTTCTAATTGAAGAGGAGCTTGACGCTTAGTAGAGACGCTTAAAGGTAACGGTGAAGGGTTACTCGATATCATTTACATGTTTTATGTGATTTCTAAGATAGAAACCGTATGTAGATTATGGTTAGTAAGCTTATGACTTGTATTGTTGTTGATGGATGTTGTTAGTTGTTAATTGATATGAGAATTGATGATTTGTAATGATAAATGAGGTTTTTGTTGTTGATAACATGTTGATTTTTGTTCGTCCTTGAGTCCCGTGAAGGACGCAGGCTGCGTTGGGGGACGCAGCTGCGTCGTAGGACGCAGGCTGCGTCGTAGGACGCAGGCCGCGTCACCCGCTGGAAACAGAATTTTCCTGCACTGACCCCTTTTCGTAAAATGATCATATCTCCTTCGTTACTTGCTTGTTTTTGGCGTGTGACATCTCGTTGGAACCGTAAGAGGTTAAGCTATCACCTCCACTTAGAATTTCTGCATTCCCATGTCTAGAACTCTAGTTATGACCGTTTGAAGTGGACCCTTGTTTTCGTTGGTTTCCAAACAACGTTGTTTTGGAGAGGTGATATATGTTTTTATTCATTATGCTTCATAAACTTGTTCTAATGCTTATGTATCATGTATTGACTCATGTTTATCATATTTAAACTTATATGATTCCCTATTCTCATGTTTTGTGACGGTTTTCGATATGTTCCCACTTTGAGTCGGTTTTTACATATGTTACGGTTTAAGCACGATTTTGTCTTGTGCTTTGTATTCTCATTCCCTTGGCTACCTTCCCGTTCGTAAGGCTGGAATGTCGGAACGGAGAGGTATCCTACTGCTTAAATGCATGTGTTAGTGGGCATACGACGACGTTGTTGGAGTTGAACGCTATGCGTTGATCGACCCGGCCGTCAAATGTTGTGTACTTGCGAGGTGGTGTTATTTGAATGTAGCGTACCGCATGTTATGAGGCTTGAGCTATTTTTCCGCCTCTTTCGTGAATTGATCTACCGAATTTGGGGTACTCGGCATATATATTGTAAGACCGAGTCTTGGATGCGAAACGTTTATCGCATGTCGAATCGGAACACGTTTATTCCGAGATCCTGGCCAGGTTTAGACTAGGCCCGTATTATTATCGTCGTGCTACCAGGAGGAAAATAGTCTACATAGGCGAAATGTAAGCATCGCGTATGAGTTCAGGGAAATGTCATCCCGTGGATGCCTTTTAATCATTCTTGCTGGGACACGATGCTAGTGCGTTTCATTTACCGTGAGAGATGTCGTCTTGTGTCGTCTTTGAATGCGTGATTTCATGATATTGTTCATGGTCATTGCATGATTTGGCACCGTCAATGTCTTGGTTCGTGAATGGATGATAATATGTTGGATTTACTGTGATCATCGCATGACTTGACTTGGTTGGTTTGTCGAGTCTCAATCTTATCAATCTTATACCGCTAACGGTGAGATGCAAGCCCTAGTGAGCGTATTCGATTGCCTAAGAGTGTCTTTCCCGAGTCTTTGAATAGCATGATGGTTCGGATTTGATTTCCATATGATCTTATCATTATATCTCGTATTGCCTATCTATTCTTATTGTATCTCACATGTATATCTATATATGCATGATTTTACTTTTGTATTTCCTTATATGTACGTTTAATGTGATATGGCTGGGAGAACCCGGAGTTACTCCCCACTATTTGTGGCGTTCATGTTTTCATGAATGAACAGGTTGCTTGCATGGATGACTTTTTGCTTATGCTATTTTGGGTTCGGGTGTGAGCTAGCGGGCGTTGTCCCTGGATGAAACACCTCTAGACGATGTT
>JAIUZE010071004.1:0-74049 GCA_022085475.1 Heliosperma pusillum
CTGACCGGAAAATCTACCAGAGATCTCTTCCGAGCGTGGCCACGCATTTCCAGTTACTACTCCTCGAGTGGCCCGAAGATGTTAATACCAAACGTGGGTGGACAATTCCTGTTGACCCATCTTACACTGTATGATGCAGATCACCATGACCCAGAAGATGTCCATCGGCCTCCTTTCACGGCACGACCTAGGACAAAACCAAAGTCAATCGGAAACTACACCGACTCAGGTAAATGGTCGCCAGTCTAAAGAATCGACTCATAGGAATAAAATAGAAATCCCCGCCACGACCAGGCTTCAACAATTTTGATAAGGGACTCTATTATGGTCACTGCCCGACAGAGTGTCTCCAAGTTGTCTACGTAAACGACAGTCATCTCCATGACCCCATGGTGCTGAACCAACCATTGATCGACTTACAATCTAGTCACTTCGAGACGTCACCTCAAATGAGTGACTAGGGACAAAACACTTAGTTCATCCTGTTCACTTGAATTGGGTTCAACTTTTCTTTCAACCAATTCGGATACACAAAGTATTAAAATTTAGTCAAACTAAATAAGGAGTTTTTAATCAAACTAAATAAGGAGTTTTTAATGAAACTCTAACAATGAATGCAATTATCTAATATTTGGAAAAATTGATACGCTATCAATAATTTCATATCTCATAATCTCCAGCAATTCAGGTACATATTTCAATCTCCATTGAAATGACATGACTATCATGTTCAGCCTGCAAAAGGCATGGCTAATGGATTAGCAATACTTGCATCTTTCCATCGTTCTGATTGCGATTTCTCTTTGTCTACGTAATCTCGTATTACATAAAACTTTCTGAGTACGTGTCTAGGTTTGAATCTAGACTTAGGACTCTTGTCCTAAAGGTAGCTCCCACTGTTTTACCAGTATAATGGGATAGGATATACAGCTATATGAACTACTTCTAGTCCCTCCAATACTGTCGAATCCAAGCTACTTTCATATGCATCATAATATGACGCAATGTACTCCATTTCCGTTGTGAAATCCGCAATGATAAACTGCCTGGAACACTTCCAGCGGATACATGACATTTATATTTGAAAATGTCACTCCTACTTGGAACCTTTCCAATAGTCTTTTCTGCTTGGAACTCTTCCAACAGATAAATCTTCTATAAAACACAGCCAGTTCGTGATTTCAAATTACTTTGATCAGTATGGAAACTGAAGTCTGTGTAAACTCTTACAACTCACTATAAACTCCAAACATATGGAACATATCTTTAGTCCTTCGCAAGTACTTAAGAATGTTCTTTATGGCTATCAAGTGACTCTCACTTGGATTTGATTGCAAACGACTTGTCATACTCAAAGCATGCGAAATGTCGGATTGAGTATATATCACAGCGTATATAATTGATCCCGCAGCGGAAGCAAAAAGGAATCAATTTATCATGTGTTCAACTTCCTTGAACTAGTCAAAGATCTTATCAATATAAGAATTTTGACTTAATGCTAATATCCTTTTAGATTTATCTTCATAAATCCAGATATCTAAAAGATGTATTTTACTTCTCCAAAATATTCCATCATCTAAAATGATCAATATGTCTCCACATATAAGACTGATGCACACCACATTACTCCCACTAAACTTCATGTATAAACATAATTCCTTGAGATATCGAGAAATATTTTACAACATGATTGACACACTAATTCCAACTCTTTAGTGCTTACTTAAGACATCCTCTTAAGCTTGCAAAATTAACTTATGATAGTTAGGATCTACGAACCCACAGGTGAATATAAAATATACAACCTCTTCTAGAATCGTATTCAAGAAGTTGGTCCTTGAGATCCAATTGACATCATACTATTATGATATGCTGTAATCGCTAAGTTTATTCGAATGGATCGAAGAATTAAGGTTAGTGCAAAAACTCTTTGCGTACCCATTTATCTTTGAAAACATTGTAATGTTTATCCATGCAAATTTCGATCTTTAAAAATCAATTTACATTGAAGAGGTCGTACTTCTTCAAGTAAAATTTATCAGGTCACATACCTGACCATCATGCATGGAGTCCATTACGAATCGTATGACTCTAAGCCATAGCAAGAAGTTGGGACTAAAAACAGTCTTTTATAAGTCACATATTTCATCACTATTAAGGAGTGATAAAATTCCACCTGACCTCCTAGGTTCCGAAGAAACAACTACTGAACAAGCAATGAGGAAAACTTTTTTACGGACCATATGCTCAGTTTGTGGCTCTTGAAACATTTTCTCCCACTCTGTCTTATCAAGAAATAATCGTATTTTTATTGAAAGACAGCATCACGAGTCACAAACGCTTTGTTCTCGTGGTCAATGTGGGATTATTGAGCACTTGTTTCATTCAAATAACTTATAAATTAGGTACGCTACCTACCCATATCGTATATGGAATGAAATCAGACTGTTTTAACTGTGTTTTAATATGGTGGGAAAAGAAATAGCAGACAAAAATATTAAGATCCCAAGGTTAGTCAAATGGCTCATTTTGACTTGACAAAGACAAAACCATATCGTATAAGGTTATGTTTCTTTATTCAACGACACCTTATCTAATAATGTGTGTTAGAGAAGTTAACTTGTGAAATCATTTCACAATACTTTTGGTGAAAATCAAAGTCAATACTTAGATATTTACAGTTACGAATTAATCGTAAGTCCTTGTCTAATGCTCTTGGTGATTAACTACTTCACATTGAAGCTCTTTGAACTTTTCAAAGATCTCTCATAGCACCTCATTAAGTAGAATCAAATATAATATCTACTTAAATCGTTGGTAAATAAAGTGAAATAGTCATAACCATCTCTGGTTGTGTTTGTTATTGGACCACGCATATTCTTATGTAATAGGGCCAATAACTCACTAGTTCGATTTCTTTTAAATAAAAGGGCACGAATCATCTTGCCTTGAATACAAGATTTGCACGCACCATAAGATTCAAAATCAGATGGTTTAGGGATAGTTGTCAATACTAGCCTCTTAATGTGCTACACAATCCAGAATTAAGATTAGATTAGGGTCACCAATTTTGAGCCTTTTACAATCTATATGACAAGTAATTACTAGTTTAGGTCAAGAATATAATTACCTTTGATTGGTATGGGATAACCATTGACAAGTATAGGCATAAAAAGATACAACGTTTGTTCCATTCACAAAAGTGAAACACTTGTGTCGTACACTCAAGTGGATACTATATTCTTTATTTAGAGGTCATGTACATAATAACGTTTATTAAAGTATACCTCTAAATCCAAAACTAGATTGATCACATTATAACTTTTATATGTTTCTATAGAAATAAAACTACAATAGTTATATTTTCCTTGTAGGTCGACATTTAATCATGGTTAGTCGTCGCACGAATCATTATTATATGCATTGAATACATTGATGAAAACCATAATAGGTATCTAATACCCAAAAATTGTATTTAGCAAAATAAATGTCGATCATATAGATATTATGGGTGAAAATAGTACACCCAATTTCTAACTCTTTAGAAAACTTGGGGCAGATTCTTTTCTTGTGTCATACACTGTAAAATAGAATCGTCAAAAAGTTGGGTTCGACACCTTGCTTGGGTTTTGACTTTACTATTCAAAATAGTCTTGCCTTTTTCCCTTGCCCTGTGCCAAACTCGTGCCAACCTCGTCTTAACAATTAAGAATATAAACATCATTCATAGTTCTCCCACTCACTTTCATGAATCTCTACTTGGACAAGTATATTAGAATTATTGTGAAGACTATTCTTCATTTCATTCATGGTTTTACCTTCAAAAGGATAAACCTTTCATGAAGTGACTACGGTATTTGATTATTCACGATTTTAAATAAATCGATTAACCTAGTCGTCCCAACTGATTTGGCCTCTTTTGAGGTAAGCCTCGATAAGGAGCATTATGACGACATACCAAAAAATAAAAATATTTTCGTTGGAGCGAAAAGATTGATGTACCATTGTTATGAGAAGACGTCACTAAAAATCAAAACGTTTTTGACTAAGTGTGACTTATTCATTTACTCTTCATAAGAGACATTTGCAATGGTGAATATGAGGATCAAAAGATAAAATATATTTTGTCTTTAGCTACGGTGGTTTAAACGGAGATTGCAAGCAAAATGCTACCGTATAATATAATGGAAACCCTTTCCACGATTTGAACGGATTTATAAGTTCATAGAAGGATAAAATATATGTCATTTGCGCGTATAAAATAAATCTCAACGGAAAATAAACATTCATTGCTTATATATAATTTTACTTGTAAAAACAATTTTAAACAAGTCACTCATATAATGACCCCTCACGAAATTACATAAGTGATTCCAAGACCCATCTTTAGAAAAAATAGTCATCGCATGCTACCTTTATCTAAAAATGGTAAGTCAATACTTGACTAATTCTACACTTAGAACTCTTGGTTGACGGATTTCAACTAAATCCATCTCCTAGTCCCAAGATAACGCTTATCTCGTTGAGTCCAATCCAATTTTGGCTTGTGATCGCATCACCCTACTTACCCGAGGTAAAAAAGGGACCCACGAGCGTGGTAGCCCTAATGAACACGGGGTTCATAGGTGTTACTAATTGGTAAGGCTAAATCTCAATTTTTTAAGTTATGTGAGAGGTCTTGTCAATTTTGTTATTAATTCCCTATAAGCGAACTAAGTCGGTGAATTTTGAATAACTTTGAATTGACAATCGAGAAATAAAAATGCATGTTGGCGATTTTGGCATGAGCGGAAAAAATAAAGCAAGCAAATAATAAATCCTAGTATGGCCACCTAGCTAATCTAATTAACTAGTAGATTACAAAATCGGAAACCAACTCCTTGGCCCCTAGCCTCTTCATGGCACCGTCTTTTGGAACACCGACTTCGGGAATCTCCGTCTTCATAATAATTAATTACAAAAAGATAAAAATAAAATTCCTATTATACATTTGATCTAAAAATGAAATTAAATTATTACAAACGGCGATACGAGATCGCAAATAAAATTACAACCGAATTGGTATTCCCTTACATTACGGGTAATACCGATTAAAATAATCTAGGCCATACTAGGTACAACTTGCATTAAAAATTAAATAAATGACATTCATTCATTCAACAATAACAACATAAATAAAATGCTGTAAAAATCATACCAAAATCGCCCTTAATACTTATCATGCTCATTCTAGCTCGATTTTATGGATTTTTATCGATTTTTAACCATTAAAAATCACTAATCAGCACTTAAATCGTATTTAAGCTCAAACTAATTATATAAACTGATTTAGAACTCAAAATTAGTCCACACTAACTTTGTTTGTATTTAATTAGTTCGAATTGATCGTATTTGCTAACTATAAAGGTTTAATCATAACATTTATGAAGTAAACCCAAAATAAAATATAAAAATCATAAAAATTTGAAACCAAAATTTTTTTACATTCTGGAACATTTCCAGGAACTCTAAAAACAGAAAAATTTGCCCAAAAATGTTTGACTAAATTTTATGAACAAATAACTTAATATTCAACGGTTTTATCAAATAAAAATCATTAAATATAGTAAAAAAGTGAAACAAATTATAAAATTTCACCAAGATGATATAAATCATATTATAAAATGTACCAAAAAATTTCAAGACCATAAAAGGACGTTTCAATTTTATGATCATAATAATCTCACTTTATTGACTTTTATCTTATAAAACTCAATCATCATGCAAAACTTAATTAAAAGTCACGAGATTTTACATACAGTATGTAAAACATGCATGTGAGATCATATCAAAATTTCATGGCCAGAATCAACATGCAACTATTTTTAGTTAACTTTTAACATAAAACATGCATATTAACATGATTTAAAGGCCATAAATCAAAATAAATAGCAAATTAATCCATAAAATCACCAAATTTGACCAAAATCATTTTGAGGTCAGTAGGTTTGCATGCAAATCAAAAATTTCGTGCAAACCAATTTTTAACACAAATTTTCAATTTTTACCCAAGTTATCGTATAACTCGATTTTAATGCCTAAAATCGACATACATGTAACAATTGAGCTCTGATACCACATGAAAGTCCTAGACCTCTAATTAGACTCCTTTAATTAGTTCATTAAATTACATTAACTTAATGATTTAGGATCTAGTTATCATGCATGCAAATATAAAAGCATGATAGAAAAGATAAGACGAAAACATCCTTACATTGGGATTTTTCGGTTCAATATGGGCACAATAAGAACTCCTTATTATTGTTTTTGAGCATGAAATTAATGGGTGATCCTCCATAAAACAACCTCCAAAGTAGAAGGTCTCCTTCTTGTTGCACCCAAGATTAAACCCAAATAGTCTTAACTTATTATTAACTAGATAATAAGAGATAATAAGAGAAGACATAATACTACTAATATTAGTATATTACTACACTAGTACTATGTGGATAATATTAGAGTGTATGAGAGTTGTAAAAAGAGTATAGGTTTTAGAGAGATATGAGAATAAACATCAAAAATGAAGTAAGTAAAATTGAACAACATTTGCCCTTTAAGAAGGCACTAGGCCGGCACCCACAAGCCCCAAGTGGCTTCTAATTTTGATAATTTATTCTCATGCAAATATGTAGAGTGCAAGTATGGTATTGATGATTAGAGTTATCATGTAATGTCACAATCACCAAGTGAATTGTGTACATAAAATAGAACAATAATCATGCTATTTTCACGTGCACAAACCGGTGCCCATGTGTCCATCATGGACCATTTTGATTTTTGATATTTGTCCCACAAATACTTATTAATCATATGCTTAATTATCTTGTATAATTAAGTGTTAATTTGATCATATAACAATTATATGACTCAAATTAATAAACAATATGTACTTAACTTTTAAGTGATATTTTACCATTATATCAATATATAATGGGTCCCACAATGCCCAGTTAATTTATTTTACAACTCCTTGTAAATTAATTAACTAATTACCTCTACCTCAAAATATATGCATAACCTCAACTAATTTAATGAATTAACGATTAATCATTACATTAAATCTTATTTAATCGTATTAAAATAAGACGTAAAATTTATTCAGTCAGTTATCGTATAATTGACTAATAAACTTAAGTGGAATGAGTTTTTAACTCAATTTCCAATAAATAACTCTCGTAACTAAACGTACATATCAAATATATGTAATGCTCTAATTAAACTGTATCACATACAAATAATTAGTATTCTATTTGGGTCTCATCCTATAGGTATGACCTAAAAAGGATCAGTTGATTACCGCCGTCATACGACAATAACGTCAAACTCTAGTCAGCCAAGCGTTACCGATTTACGTTAATCAACTGACGTGGAGTATCAAAATATACTAATCATGCCACGTATATTCCAAATGAGATTTATTATATAAATGCACTATTGTGGAGGACACTTACTCCAACAGATGGTTGGACCTCGAGTAGAAGAGAACGCTATTCTCGGGGCTCTTACTCAATTTCTGAGAAATCAACAAGATGCGGCGAATGTTCGTGCCAACCAAGTCCCTCCTCATAGAGAAGACAATTGCCAAGGAGGCTATGCTTGGGTGGCTAGCCAAATTGCTAGGAGCAATATTACGCCTTATGGTGGAGAGCCGGACCCTACCGAGCTCTCGAAATGGTTTCGAGAGATGGAGGAGCAATTTGACTTATACCAAGTCCGTGAAGAGGACAAGGTAAGGATTGCTCAGTTCTTCCTGGTAAGGGAGGCAGACTACTGGTGGTCGATTTCCAATCCCACCGCTATTCTTGAAATCAATTTCGAGTGGGAATGTTTCAAGTCTCTTGTTGAGGACCGATTTTGCCCCATGAAGCTCAAGCAGCAAAGACTCAGAGAATTCATCGATTTCAAGCAAGGTGAATTGATGATCCAAGACTTCACCACTCAATTCAACAAGCTTGCTCGCTTTGCGCCAGGACTCATCAAGGATGATGAAGATCGAGCTTTTTACTATCGTATTAAGCTTAGTGCTTTGCTCCAAAGCAAAGTAAGGAGGAGCTCTACATCTTTCGGAGAATTGTATGATGATGCCCTTCGGGCCGAGGACTCCATGAAGGCCTTTAGTGATGGGGCGAAGATGAAGAATCCATCTCCTTTTCCCTCTTTAAATCCAAGGTCAAACTTCCATAACAAAAGACTTTTCTCTCCCTCTTCCTCTAATGCCTATGCTAACCAGAGACGTTTCAATGCTCCCCCTCAAGCCCTAGTTCAAGCTCAAAGTCGATTTTGTGACGGTTGTAGGAAACCCTTTCACCCCGGAGTAGGATGCTATGATAGGCCCCTCTTTTGCTTTTTCTGCAAGAAGCCTGGACACCTCATTCGTGAGTGTCCCGATCGTCAGACTTCCGCAACCGGTGCCAAAACTAAAGGATCCAGCTATGTACTCAGCCGAGCCGAAGTCGATGCCCCTCCGGAGATCGTGTCTGGTAGTTCACTTCCTTAAATCCACCTCGTTTTCCTTTTTCGCCTTCGTCTTTTAATTCCATCGTATCGTAGTCTTTAATGATGCTTCCTAATGTTCCTTGTATCATGTTCATTTTTCCCTACTCTCTTGTGAAGTAGTTTTTCTTATTAGCTAACGTAAGGGTTAGTAGGTGTGTTTTGACGAAGTTTCGATTATGGTACCTAACCGCCCTATTGAACTAGTTTCATGTCTAGATGATTATAAAGAATTGAGGATAAGTTAGGATGAAACTCTCCTAGTAGTTTTAGTCTATGAAAGCTTGATGTTGCAATATCATTTTGAGGATCGAAATAAGCATAATGATAGTTGGTTGTTGTGGTTAAGAATTTTAGTGATTTCTTTAAATGTTACGCTTGGGAAATTGTTGTCTTTAAATGTTGGGTCCTAATGGGGAATAATTACTTTGTGGAATTTGGATTTGGATGACCAAACTTGAGGAATATTGTCTTAAGCGAAAACCGATGTATTGAGAGTTTGAAAGAGCTAAATAAATTGATTTACGGTCGCATTGCTCTATGATTGGCAAAATTTAAGTTAAATGAGATTTTGTGACTAATCTCTCTTGAGGTTTTGTGATTTTAACTTTTGAAGATGAGAAGGTTCATTGTTAATAATTTAGGATAATGAGTTTTGGAATAAATTGAAAGTCCATAGACCTTAATTAGACTCTTCTAATTAATTGCTAAATTACTTGTTAATTTAGTATTTAATGATCTATGTAACATGCATGCAAATATAAAGACATTTATATAAAAGAAGAAATTTCCTCACATTGATATGGACATTATATGGGCACAACAAGAACTCCTTCTTGTTGTTCTTGAGCTATAAATATGGATGAACACATGAAATCTCCAAACTAGAAGACCTCCTTCAAGTTGCACCAAGATTAACCCAAATAATCTACCCTTATTATTAACTAGATAATAAGATAGATATAATACTACTAATATTATGACTATATTACTACACTAGTAATACTTAGTAAATATTAGTATATGAGAGTTTTAGTGAGAAGAAGAGTTTTTAGAGAGAAGTTAAACAAATTGAACAAAAATGAAGTGATAAATGATGAACAACAATTGTCCATCAAGAAGCCAAAATGGCCGGATGATATAGTCCAAATATGGACTATTATTTTGTTCAATTTTTTGTCACATGCATTAGAGTGGAGTGTTGTAGTATATATGATGATTATTCTTACTTGTAATGTCACTTTCATAAGTAACTAAATAGTAAAAACAAGAACTAAAATCATCACCTTCTAACTACATACCAACCGGTCCATTATGGCCTAGTTTGGTCCATTTTGATTTTTGATATTTGTCTCACAAATACTTATTGATCATATGGTTAATTATCTTGTATAATTAAGTGTTAATTTGATCATATAACAATTATATGACTCAATTAAATAAATAATATGTACTTAACATTTTAAGTAATATTTACCATTATATCAATATATAATGGGTCCCACAATGCTTAGTTAATTTATTTTACAACTCCTTGTAAATATAATTAACTAATTACCTCTATCTCAAAACCTCAACTAATTTAGTAATTTAACGATTAATTACTAAGTTAAATCTTATTTAATCGTATTAAAATAAGATATAAATTTATTAGTCAATTATCGCATAATTGAAAAATAAGCTTAATCGAATTTGAGTTCTTAACTCAAGTTCTAACAATTAACTCTCGTACATATCGAATATATGTAATGTACTAATTAACTGTATCGTATACAAATAATTAGTTACTATTTGGATTTCATCCTTTAGGTGTGACCGAAAGGGATCAGTTGATCACCGCCGTCAAACGACAATAACGTCAAACTCTAGTCAGCCAACCGTTATTGATTTACGTTAATCAACTGACTAATCATATATATAGTCAATAATTATCCCAATTATATTCCATAATAAGATTTATTATGTGGCGCACTATTGTGGAGGACACCTACTCCAACATAAATTGGATCAAAGGATTTCATGGTAAGTCTCTTTTACCTTGTGGTTGTTAGCAATCATGTTTCCCTAGAGATAAATAGTTTGTTGGTGGTTTCTAATAAGAGTTTTAATGGAGCTAAGGAGATTAGAGTATGTAATGAATCTTTCATGTGGATTGTTAGTTGTGGAGTCTACCGTGCCGTTGGACCTTAGGAAATTCTATTTGGATTTGAATAATTTAGATTGTTACTCGAAGTTTCATGATTATGAAATATTTTGGTAGGAATTTGATGATTGAAAATGTTGAGGATAAATTGCACTCTCTTGAGGACTAGTTTACTTGTGGAGTTAGTGATGTCGAGTTGCGATCGACGTTTGAATTGCCATAAATGGAAGATAGTATTGTGGTTCATTCCTCTCTTTTCCCTCAAATTGATCCTTATTCAATCCGCTACTCTTCAATCCTTCCCCTTTTTGGTCCATTTTGCTCGTTGGACGTACCTCTTAGCATCGCGATTGGTGATTTCGATGTTCGAGTTCGCTCTAAGTTCGTGTAATGTCTTCTTACTTTGATTCTATCTTTGAGAAAACCTTCCAATCTCCATATCGTATTTCGAATTTAAGTTTTCAAAGTAGTCTAAAGATGGACTTTGTATCCTCTTCTTGGAGAAATTAAATTTTTTCGCTTTTATATTTGGATTTTGTATTTGGTTGGGTGTTTAGACTTGTTATTGGAGACGTCTGGTGACTAGTCCTGCACTTACTAACGCTGGTTTTTATTTTCGATTTTACTATTTCGACATTGCTTTGACTTGGAAAACTAGAGTACCCTTTCGCGACGGGCACTCCTGCAATCCGTAAATAAAGTTTCGCACTTGTAAAAATATTCTTAAACCATTTTCGAGAAGAACATCATTTCATAAATGTTTTTCCCTTATAAAAGTTTTAATATTAATTTTGAAAACCGACTCTTGTCCTTGATACTTTTGTTTTCTACTCTCAAGTTTCGAGGACGAAACTTTTTAAAAGGTGGGGTGATTGTAACACCCGCAAATGTACCCTATTTTTATAGTGAAAATATTTTACGGATACTTTTCAGCGAAATTTAGTTTTAATTTAGAATTTAATTTCCCGAGTCGAATTTAGAATTTCCGAGTTCGTATTTGGATTTTTCGCGAGATTTAAAGTGAATCCCGTCTTAAGCCGTCTTTGACTTTTGTTGACCTTTTCCCTTACACATCTCATACCCCCTCCTAACCCTAACCTAACTCACACAACTCCACATTTCTTCTTCCTTAAGAAACCCCATCAAAACCTTGCCTCCATTTTGATCCAAGCTTAGATTCGTCATATCTCGCTCAATTCTCGCTCAAATTCTCGTAAGTTCGTCTTATTCTTCCCCTCTTAGCTTCCTCTATCCGTATTGATAATAAAATTACCGTCTTTCTCGCTTTTCAATCTTTTCGTCTTTCTCAAGGTGAAGTATATTCATCTTTTTATTAACTATTTGTAGGTAGTGACCTTCAAGATCCCGACAAAGACTATTTCTTAATCGAATAGGACCTTGACGCGGAGTGAAGACGCATAAAGGTAACGGTGAAGGGTTACTCGATATCATTTACGTGTTTTACGTGTTTTCTATGCTTGGAATCGTATTTAGAATATGATTAGTGAGCTTAGTAATGGTGTTGATGATGATGTATGTTGTTTGTTGAGAATTCATATGTGAATGGATGAATTATGATAATAGTTGATGTTGGTTGAATATTGAACATGGATGAATGTTGATGATTTTCGTGCATATGGACCCCAGCTGGTCGACCGGCAGCCGGTCAGACCACCGGCTGGGGCAGTGGCTGTATATTTGTGTGTTGTTACGTGATTTTGAAGCATGACGTTGGTCTCAGCCGGTTGACCGGCAGCCGGTCAGCCGACCGGCTGAGACACCCCTCATTTCCTTCTTGGTTTTCATAATACCCTTGGTCCCAGCCGGGTAGCCGACAGCCGGTCCACCTGACCGGCTGGGACACTCTGTTATTTCATCTTGGTTTTCATATGACTATTGGCCTTAGCCGGGTGGCCGGCAGCCGGTCCACCTGACCGGCTGGCACCTGCTGGTCTTTGTTTGTATTTCTTGTTTACGATTTCAATTATAATAATTCCGATCGTTCGTTTATCGTATAAATTTACGTAGTGACTTATAATATTAATGTTTTGAATGTATGATATTCCAATCGCTTGTATCGCATGTTTTGTGACGGGTTTTGCTATGTCCCATTTTGAGTCGGTTTTTACAAAGGTTACGGTTTGAGCACTATTTGGTTATGTGCTTTGTACTCTCATTCTTTTGGCTACCTCCACGTTCATAAGGCTGGAATGTCGGAACGGGGAGGTATCCTACTGCTTAGTTGCATGTGTTAGTGGGTATACGACGACGTTGTTGGGAGGCGAACGCTTTGCGTTGATCGCCCCGGCCGTCAAATGTTGTGTACTTGCGAGGTGGTGTTATTTGCATGTAGCGTACCGCTTGTTATGAGGCTTGAGCTCTTTTCCGCCTCTTTCGTGAATTTTAGCTACCGAATTTGGGGTACTCGGCGTCATTTGATTGACCGAGTCTTGGATGCGAAATGTCATCGCTTGTCGAACCGGAAAATGCGATTCTGGGAGTCTGGCCAGATTTAGATTAGGAACCGTATTATTATCGTCGTTCCTACCAGGAGGAAATTAGTCTACATATACGAAATGGATTGAATCGTATATGCGTTCAGGGAATGTTTTTCTCCCGTGGATGCATGTTAATCATACTTGTCATGTACACGGTGCTAGTGCGTTTCATTTACCGTGAGAGAGGTCGTCATTGTATTGTTATGTGTGGATGCGTGATTACATGATTGATTATTCATGGTCATTGCATGACTTGGCATGGTTTGTTTGTCGAGTCTCAATCTTATCAAACTTATACCGCTAACGGTGAGATGTAAGCCCTAGTGAGCGTATTCGGTTGCCTAAGAGTGTCTTCCCTGAGTCTTTGTATAACATGATGGATTCGGATTTGTATTACATATGCTCTTATCATTATATATCGAATTGCCTATCTATCCTTATCGTATCTCACATGTATACCTATATATGCATGCTTCTATTTTTGTATTTCCTTTTATGTACGTTTTATGTGATATGACTGGGAGAATCCGGTGTTACTCCCCACTGACTGTGGCGTTCATGTTTTTCATGGATGAACAGGTTGCTTGATTTGGATGGCTTTTTGCTATGATATTTTGGGTTCGGGTGTGAGCTAGCGGGCGTATTCCCTGGATGAAACACCTCTAGACGATTTTAGCTTGTTTGCTAAACACTTTTACTTTGTTAACATTTGGAGAGACTTCGTCTCTTGTTGTAGTTTATTTCGTACTTTGGTTTGTAATATTTGACACTCCTCGTATACTTCTTCTTGCATGTATAAAGGTTTTAAAAAAACTTCATATTTCCGCTATATAATTCACATGCTTGTATGTTTTATATTTCCGCATTCGCGAGGGTTGTCACAATAGGTCTGAGTCACAGTATGAAGGACTCTGGCACAGACAAAGCAACGAGATATGCAATACGTCACAGTATGGAAGACTTTGGCGCAGGCAAAATAAAGAGATGAGTAGTAAGTAAATAATAAGCAACAGAATGTGAAAGTAAATGAACAAACAAGACGATATTTTTAAATTGGTTCAGCTTCTACTCCGAAGCCTACGTCCAATGTTATTTTATTGCTTGTTTAGAAATTTACTCAAACTTACTAAACCCCTTATAATGAAAATAACTCGCCAACCAACCCCGGTTGTACTCAAACTTAAAGCTACTCCGCTTTCAAGAGTTTATGTGTTCTATCTCACAGGTTTAAAGAGTCTTTAATCTCAATCGTTCACTTAATGAACATGGAGATCACAATTAAGACCTAAACACGAGATCATGGAACAAACTTAGATGTCACAGTGCAGCGAACTGATACACGGAGATTTACAGCTCTTTTGAAAAACGATTTGAAGACTTTAAAACTTAAAACGATTTTGCAAACACTTGAAAACAAAGCTTTAAACTCAGAAATAATTTGCAAAAGTTTCTCAATAAATGCTCTTAAAAGTCTTGGAAATAAATAAGAAATAAGGAGGTTATTTATAGAAGAAAAAGTGTGTGAAAGATTATAATCATATTTCAAAAGAAATAATCAGATTTGTAGGCTCAAGAAATCTTTCTATTATCAAAGCAAAGAGTATCTTCCATAAAGTTTTAGGATAGATAAATCTTTTCATAAAAAAAAACTAGTTTTGCTACCCGTGAAAATCACGGGTTATTTCTGGATATTCATTAACAATTTTTTTATATATTTTTCTTTCTAAACCAGTTCGAACCATGCAAAGTGTCACGGTCCGGTACTTTTACCGAACTGTGATGCGCACCCTTGCCCTATTTGACGGATCCTTTCACATAGCTACCGATAAATCACTCTATCAATTGTCCAAATGCAGTAAAGAAAAGGGAAAAAAGGAACTACTTGTTATTTTCCTTTACCTCTCTAACTTCTTTAAATAAAACGGCCATCTCAAATTAAATGTGTGAATTGATTACCCTATTAATACATGCTCATTAATTGGGCAACGATTCCATCGTCAGTTTCTATATGTGGTTGTGGTTAGGGGTGTTCACACTACAACGATTTCTCGGGAAACTGACGGTTTTGCTGACGGAAAAAAAATTCCGTCAATCTTTTTTTATGACTGACGGACTACTGACGAAAAAATAAAACTGACGGAAAATCCGTCAGTATAAAATGGCGCGTTGACTAAGTCAAAGGCGGCAAAATTCACTTACGTGTACTGACGGAAATTCCGTCAGTAAAAACTGCTACTGACGGAAATTCCGTCAGTAAAAACTGCTACTGACGGAAATTCCGTCAGTAATGTTCCATTATGCTGACGGAATTTCCGTCAGTACATAATAAGAACACAGTCAAACAATAACACAGTCAAACTAATTCCTGACGGAAATTCCGTCAGAAAGTTATTCGAAAACTCGGGAACCTGACGGATTCCTGACGGAATTTCCGTCAGGATATATCTGATTATGTAAAAATTCGCCCGAAAAACTCCGTCACTCTCAATTAATTTTTTCCCCCAAAAACCTAACCCCCAAATCAATTAAATCCAATTTCCGACCACCTTCTACTTATCTACCCCCGACTAACTTCCTCCGGCTACCACTTTCCGACCACCACATCCTTGGTAAGTTTAATTAACTATTTCATTCTCTCTCTTTTCTCCTTTTGTTAATTTATATGTTGCTTATTAGTTGTTTGTTGTAGATCCGACGACCACCACTAGCTACCTCCGACCGTCGACCACCATTAGCTACTTGTCGCCGACGCATCTTGTCGGAAAGTGTTTGTTTATTTTCATCCTTAGGTAATATATTTACCTTTATTTTAATTTCGCCCTTCGTCTTAATCATTTGTTTGTCTTTAATTGACGTAGGATAGTAGCCATTATTTTTTTTGTTAATGAAATTTTTGTTGTTAATTTAATTTCGCTTTTCGTCTAAATTATTTGTTTGTCTTTAACTGACGTAGGATAGTAGCCATTATTGTTTTTGATAATGAAATTTTGGTTGTTGTTAATATAATTTCGCCCTGCGTCTTAATCATTTGATAACGGAATTTTTGTTGTTGTTAGTAGGTAGTTATTACATGTGTTTTGTATGTTAAAATTATTACATGTGTTGATATTGACTTAGTACCCGTTCAAAAATTACTCGTTAGGAGTAATTTTTTAATAGTCCCCGTTTTGGGACTGTCTTTCTACGTTTCAAGTCACTTAGGTAGTAAACACATAACTTGTAATTTATTAATGAGGAAAGAGTTCGGTAACAATTCCTTTAATGTTTTCTGAATGCGTATGTTGAGTAAATATTTATTCAACATTGTGTATTTAGAAAACAAAGGGGAATTGCTGCCGAATTTTTTCCTCATTAATAAATTACAAATGGTGTTTGCTAGTGACTTGAAACGTAGATTGATGGGTTTAGGTTGGAGTGATAAGGACCCAATTGAAGAAAATTAATTTTACTTGTTGATATATATATTGATAATAATAAATGTTTAATTTACTATGTGTGATTATTGATTATCATTGTTGTTAATTTCTGATAATTTATTTATATAACATATATATATTTAAATGTAGATACATAATAACATGAAAAGATTAGAACGGCGGTGGATGTATGAAAGATTAGACGAAAAAAAGAAACCCAAGCTGATATTTGCAAATGGGGTGAAAGAGTTTATTGAATTCGCGGAACAATCTAGTGAGTTTAAGGATTTAGGCGGTGAAATGAGGTGTCCATGTAAGAAATGCGATAACTTAGCTTTTAAATCGAAAATGGAGGTTCAAAATCATCTATGGTCGAATGGTTTTACTGATAAATATTATGTATGGAAGTATCACGGTGCGAAACTGGCTACCGAAGAGAGTTCAAGTAGTATCGTAGTTAGTGAGAATCCTTACCGGGAGTTGGTTGAAGATGCATTACGTGATAATGTTGAGCAAATAATGGAGGCTCGACTTAATCCCGACGACCTTAGCGATGAAGAAGTTTGTTATCCCCCACATCCCCAAGTTTCAGCCTTTTTTAGAATGTTAAATAAAGCCGAACAACCAGTGTATGAGGGAAGTAGTATGAGTTTGTTGCAAGCGGCTGCTAGGTTGTTAGCACTCAAATGTGAGAACAACTTATCTCTTAGATGCGCCAATGGTTTTATGTCGTTAATTAGTGACATTATTCCAAAAAATAATCAAATGGCGCGCAATTTTCAAGAGATTAAGAATTTGCTTAAGGGACTCCAACTACCCCATGTGAAAATCGATGCATGTCCTACCGGTTGCATGCTTTTTTGGGAAGAAAATGCCGATCTTGAGGAATGTACCAAATGTCATGCCTCTCGGTATAAAGGTAAAAAGAATTTAAGTGGCCGGAAGCGAATACCTTGTAAACCACTGACTTATTTCCCGCTTGCTCCAAGGTTACAACGACTATTTGCAACCAAACACATAGCAGGTGAGATGAGTTGGCACCATAAAAACTCTCGAGTAAGAGAAAGAGGGACAATGGCACACCCAAGTGATGGAGAAGCGTGGAAACATTTCGATAGAGAGCATCCAGAATTTGCAAGTGAGCGTCGCAATGTTCGCCTAGGTTTGTGTACAGATGGATTTTCACCTTATGGCCAATTCGGGAAGTCTTACTCGTGTTGGCCCGTGATTGTAACCCCGTACAACTTACCCCCTTGGTTATGCATGAAGAGCCAACTTATGTTCTTATCTATGATCGTTCCAGGTCCTAATAATCCTAAAGCAAAATTGGATGTCTAACACCAACCGTTGATCAAAGAGTTGAAAGAACTTTGGGAAACCGATGTGGATACCTATGATGTCTCTAAGAAACGTAACTTTCAATTAAAAGTGGCATTACTATGGACGATCAATGATTTTCCTGCATATGGCATGCTTTCCGGTTGGTCCACAGCCGGATACCGTGCTTGTCCTTATTGTCTTCAAAAAGATCCTAAATCCTTTTTTCTGAAACATAGTCGAAAGGTTTGTTGATTCGATTATCATCGTACTTTCTTGAAACATGATCATCCTTTCCGCAACAATTGTAAGCATTTTCTAAAGAATAAGAAAACTGAGGATACCACAGTTGCAATCAAATTAACCGCTGCTGAAGTCTGGGATTCGGTAAAAGGTTTACCAAAAGTTGTCGAGTCTTCTGCTGAAGAAATGAAAAGATTGAAATACGACAAAACTGAAGGTTGGTGGAAACAAAGCATATTCTGGGAACTCCCTTATTGGAAGACATTGTTGATTCGACACAACTTAGATGTTATGCACATTGAGAAAAACTTTTTTGAACAGCTTATCAACACGGTGATGAATGTAACAAAGAAAACTTCATTTGGCCCTAAGGGTAAAGCTGACTTTCTTGAGTATTGCTTGAAACGACCCATATCATCTAGGTTTGTTTTAGAGACGCCGGAGAAGAAGGCTCTATGCGAATGGGTTGCTAGTTTGAAATTCCCGGATGGTTATGCTTCAGATTTGAGTCGGTGTGTTGACCATAGAAATTTGGTGTTACATTCCATGAAAAGTCATGATTGTCATGTCTTTATGGAACGGTTACTTCCTGTTACATTGAAACATTTACTCCCGACGAATTCTTGGAATGCTATAACTGAGATAAGCCAATTTTTTAGAGACTTGTGTACTTCTACGATTAAAGTTGATTCCATGGAACATCTAGAGTCAAGAATTGCGGAGCTATTATGCAAGTTAGAAATGATATTTCCCCCTTCTTTCTTCAATTCCATGGAGCATTTACCTATTCACTTACCTTATGAAGCGAAAGTTGGAGGACCTGTCCAATATCGATGGATGTATCCATTTGAGAGGTTCCTTAATCATTTGAAAAAGAAGGTTGGCAACAAAGCTCGGGTCGAGGGTTCCATATGCAACGCTTTTTTGTTAGAGGAAATTTCTAAGTTTTGTTCCCTATATTTTGAAGATCACATTGACACAAAAGCGAAGGACTTGGAGGTTGGTGTGAATTCCGATAACCAACTAGATTCAAATATACCCGAGTTGTTCAATGATGACTTGGGAAATACTACCGGGAAATGTATAACGAGGTACTTAAATGAAAAAGAGTTTGAAGAAGCTCATTTTTATGTGCTAAGAAACTGTGGGCAATTTTTAGAGACTTATGAAAAGTAAGTTGTTGATTCATTATTACACAAATAACTTTTCGTAATAAAATTAATTCATTATAGTTAAAACGTACATTACTAATTAAAACATGTGTTGATGTCACGTCTTATTATTAGGGAATTCGAGACGTACATCAAACTCACATATCCTGATGTCACGTCTTATGATGATGTTTGGAGCAAACATGACAAAAGTTTTTCGAAATGGTTGGGAAATGAAGTAAGATCACATTTCAATTTCTTATTAACTAATAATTAATATTGAGAATATAACATCTTAATATAATTAATATATTGTTTTATTGATATATATATAGGCTTATAGATTGAAGGATCCTTTGATAATAGCTCTAGCAGGGGGTCCAAGTAACTGGGTGAGGACATGGAAAAGATATTCTATCAATGACTATAAACTTCGTGCTTTTAAAGAGGGAGTTGATGTTCCGAAAGCTACTATAAGCAATGGGGTTTGTGTGAGTTCTACTGAAGGGTTGGACTACTACAGAACCCTTAATGAAGTAGTTGAGCTTTCTTATTATACCGAGCACAGAATTTATAAAGCCATATTGTTTAAATGTGATTGGTTTGATAATTCCCCACAAGGAGTTAGTATCCATAAGTTATACGGACTTGTCGATGTAAACTTAAAAAAGAAACTTCGTGGACATAACCCATTCGTGGCAGCTTTTCAAGTGGATCAAGTGTGTTATGCTCCTTATCCAACCACTAAGAAAGATAATCAATGGTCCGCGGTTTTTAAAATCAAGGCACGATCGCATGTTGATGCTCCTGTTGACGAAATTGTCTTCCAAGAAGATGTGGTTGTCAATAGTCAGTCAATTTCACCAATTTTGGTGGAAGAGACACAAAGTGAGGATGAATATGAAGTGGTTGTTGAAAGGGGGGAAGGGGAGTATGACAAGGACATCGGTGAAGAAAAAGAAAAAGATGATGAAGATGAAGAAATTCAACTAGTACAAAATGAGGAAGATGAGGAAGAAGTCGGAATACTTTTTTCAGATGATGAAAGTTTGTTGATTTGTAGTGATAGTGATAGTGATAGTGAGGGTCACTAGTTAATTGTAATCTATTTGTCAAAATACAATTATAATCAAATTTGAAACTTTGCATTGTAATTCAAAAAGTTTGCTCACGGTTTTTATATATTGAACTACCTAACAATTTCCATTGTATATAGCTTTTACTTATGGCAGGTGGGTTTATCAGACGAATCATAGGTAGCACTAATCGTTCTCGTCGTGCTGATGATGAGCAGAACGAGGAGTATGCTGCCTTTCATGAGCAGGAGCAGGAGCAGGAGCAAGAGCAGGTGGCGATCCCGACGACACAGCAGGAGAGAAACCGGATTATTCTGTCTCGCAATCCTGACATAGGCCAGTGGTAAGTGTCTAATTAATATATAGAATACTTTTATTATCGCAAAATTTATTATATTATCACTTTTACGCTAACTTTTAGTATCTTTTATTATCGCGTTCGTTCGAATATGTATCTTTTTCAGGTGAGACGACAAGCCGATCAAGCAATACGTTACTTGGTCTTTTATTCGTACCATAGGCCGAGAATACTTCACCAAATGGAGTGAAGCGAGCCACTACCAGCGTAGGCGGATTCAGGTATATTTTATTACGGTTCTATCTATTACTTTCAAAACGTGTAGTTATACAATTTCAGCAATTACTAACAACTTGTTTTTTATGAAATAGAATCATGTGAACTCGGTCGATCCGAACTACGACCCGAAGCCCGAATGGCAGAAACAGGTCACGAGGCGGATTACCTCACTTGTTAATGGCTGCAAGTATAACAAAAATAGGCCGGATTGGGTGCCTGAAAGTTGGTGGGAAAACATTAGAAATAGGCCCGAAAACGATCCCGAATTTGCCAAGAAGTCTAACATAAAGAAGGCTAATAGACGGTCAGGTGGCGAGAAAGCTTTGGGCACCCATACTCTAGGCCGGAAGAGTTGTGCTGATGCGTTTAAAGAATTAGTAAGTCCTTTATTTTTTACTTCACAAATTGCATATTAATTATGAAGGATTTAAACTTCTGATATATCACTTAATGTTTTTATACTACTTTCAGGTTGATCCTACGCCGTACAAGTTGTTTGAGAAAACAAAAAAAAACAAGAAGGGCGAGTGGGTTAACCCTAGCGCTGCTAAAACAAACGTAAGTTTGTCTAATAATTACTAAAGAGTTTTTTTTATATCCAATTTTAATACTTTTTATTAGTTTCGTTTTGTTTTGAATTTTTAATGTTTTTAATTATATAATTTCTTTTTTGTGGGTTCAGGAAGCTTACACCGAGGAGATGAGTCAGCGAACGCCAACTGGCGAGACCCCTGATGAATTCCGTGCATATTATAAAGCTGCAGACGGATTCGATAAGAAGTCGAGGCTCTTCGGGATAGGAGACAAGGGGAAAGAAGTGTGGTATGATCCACCATGCAACAAAAGTGCACGCGCATCTTTTTCCTACAATCCTACAGATTACACTCGATTCGCAAGTGAGAATACTCAAATGAAGGAGCAATTGAATGCACTTGCGAATGAACGAGAACATGAGAGAGCCGCCCGACTTGCCCTTGAAGTACAAGTACGGGCCAATCAACAACAAATGGATCACCAAGCCGCGCAAATGGCAGCCATGCAAGCGGCTATGATGAGATTTCTTCCCCCGGACTTGTGCAACAACTTCCCTCCTCCACGTCCAAGAGATGACAACGCGGACGACGGGCACGGTTTTGGAGGAGCTCCCGTTACCCCCTTAGGTTAGTAATTTATCATCTACCTAAGTTCGGGAACCCGTTAAACTTGTAAGCTTGTAAAAACAAAGTTGTATGAATTTGATTAACATTTTATGTAATGAATTTTTTTTCCATTTTCCATCGATCTTCCCCTTTATTTTTATTGCCTTTTGTTAATTCCCGACCATGCGGTCTATGTGAGTATGAAATACCGCTTTGCGGTGAACGTATGTATTTTCTGTATTGCAGGTTTTGTTGAAATTTTCACCGTTTAAAACAATGCAAAAAACGCATTGTGGCTGGACAGCAGGCTGCTGTATCCAGCCACTACTCTATTAAGTACTGATGGAAATTCCGTCAGGAAAGTCAAGATTGACTTGACTTACTGACGGAAAATCCGTCAGTATAGTCAAGATAATCTTGACTTTCCTGACGGAATTTCCGTCAGTAAGTCAAGTCAAGCTTGACTTTCCTGACGGAATTTCCGTCAGTAAGTCAAGTCAATCTTGACTTTCCTGACGGAATTTCCGTCAGTACCGTCAAGTCAATCTTGACTTTCCAATTGAATTGACTGACGCAACTTTCGTCAGTAAGCCGTCAGGAGTTCAATTTCTGACGGAAATTCCGTCAGAAGTCTTTTTTTCGTTACCAATTGAAGTGACGCGCGTTACTGACGGAAATTCCGTCAGTAATTGAAATTACTGACGGATTTCCGGTGTTACTGACGGATTTTGTCCGTCAGTTTCCCGAGTTCGTTTTGTAGTGTCACCGATCCAGAACCCGACCGGACCCGCAGACCGGATAAACCCGCAGACCGGATAACCACATATTCCAAGACCGGAGACCGGACCGGTTAAGAGGGGGACCGGACCGGACCGGAACCCTTAAGGTCCGGTTTTTTCCGGGTTTGGACCGGACCGGTCCTTCTTTTAAAGGGAAAATTGAAATTTTTTTAAAGTATGAACCGAACCGGACCGGACCGGACCGGAGACCGGTCACCATATTTCTTGGGACCCGGAGACCGGACCGGTATGTTCCCGGTCTGGACCGGACCGGACCGGCCGGTCTGGGTCGGTCCGGTTTACCGGTCCGGGCCACTTTTTGTTCACCCCTAGTTGTGGTATCCATTCATTGTCTTGCCTTTGTCATGCGTTTTGTATAGAACTATAGTACATGCCATGGTTAGTTTATGTATTCTATATCTTTGCGATGGTTAGGCTCCATTGTATCTTTTATTCGCCCTGATTGGTTTGTCCTTATCGTCTTTTGTTATCAATTTATTTTCCTTTCGGCTCTTGTTCATATTCAAATCTACTCCTTTCGATCATGACTTTCAATGTATGTTCTTTCCCGACATACTGTTGTAAAAATATTGAACACCCTTCGTTTTCCATTTTCCTGCAAGTTTCCGTTCGTAGGCATTTAGTTTTTTTTATTATATTTTATGCAAGGAACTCATATCTATTGGAATTTAGCGTCTAGTTCTATAGATGTAAAATAAATATATGGATAGCATCTAAACTATAGTTAGTATGTACTCCATAAATAATGAAACAATACCTGATTGTTTTTAACCTACTACACATCCGATAAGAACGAAAGAAGTACTTCTTATATGGTAAGGATTTTGTGATGAGAATATCAACCTCCATATCTAAATTAATATTGATCTTTCAACCTTGCAAAAATTTAAATCCTGATTCTTTTTTTTTTTTCATAAAGCATCTAAATTACTAAGGCCATCGATTACCTACTGTGACATCGGATGAGACAATTTTTGAGAGCCTCCGCGCCAGAGCTTTTGCGAAAATGATTGTAAAGCATCGAGAAATTTCAATCTTGATTGTGAAGATTAATAGATACAATGTGGACACAAACTAAGCATTATTTATTGATGATGTACACATATCATGAGCTTGCAATTGAGATGTATTTATAATGGGAAATCAATTCATACATTCAATATAAGATAACCATTGGAAGAATAGGGACTCCAACAGTTAGTCGAACTTTTTTTTTTTTAATATGTGGAGGTTGGGTAATTGATGTATTGGTATGTATGACATGGCAATAAGTTAAAGTGTGACACGTGGCGATTCAATGGAGGCTCAACAAGCCTTTTTATATTATTGTAAGATTTGGGAAATATTATCTTTCATAAATCTTTAGGAAATAAAATATTATCTTCCATAAATCTTGGGAAATAATATTTCAATAAGATTATCTTTAATATCCAAATACATTCCTCTTGTTTTTCTAATTTAGAGTAAGTCAATCTTTTGAAAATAAGAGTTTTTTATAAAGATCAACACGTTTGGCATTTTCGAAAATTCTCCTTTCGTTGTATCAGAAACCACAGTGACTTGCACTGTTGCATGGTTTTGCAATCACTTGACAAACTAAGAATGCTACACTACCTCGTTTACAACATTTGACTTAGGCTAAGGATTTCTTCATCTTCGATCTTCCTTGCACCATCCTTGAGAAATAATTGAGAGATTCAAATGCTATAAATCATAACTAAGAAGCAAACCATTAAATGACAATGAAACTTGGCATCATCAACCAAGTGTGGTTCTAACAGATCGATATAAAAAACAAAAGAATGCAAATGGCAAAAGGGTTGGGAAAAATATTTTAACTTATTTCTCAATAGGACCGCGTTTGCAACGACTTTATGCCACAAAACTAATTGCGGCAGAGATGCGATGGCATCATGAAAATCCACGTGTCAGCGGGATAATGTCTCATCCAAGTGACGGCGAGGCTTGGAAACATTTTGATCGCATTCATCCTTCTTTTGCAAGTGATCCTCGAAATGTTCGACTTGGTCTTTGTACCGATGGTTTCGCACCTTTCGGTCAATACGGAAAGTCGTACTCATACTGGCCGGTAATGCTCACTCCATACAATTTACCACCCTGGCTATGTATGAAAAGACAGTTTATGTTTCTATCATTACTTGTACCCGGTCCGTTGAGTCCCAAAAAACACCTTGACGTTTATTTACAACCGTTAATTCGCGAGTTGAAACAGTTGTGGGAGACAGGGTTGTACACATACGACGTCTCTAGAAAGCAAAACTTTGATCTTAGAGCCGTACTATTATGGACTATCAATGACTTTCCTGCTTACGGCATGTTATCGGGTTGGTCAAATGCTGTTGAACATGCGTGTCCATATTGTATGGAGAAGGAGACTAAGTCGTTTTGGCTTTATAAAAGTAGAAAATGGAGTTGGTTTGATTGTCATAGACAAGTTTTACAGCCTGATCATGTTTTCCGCAAAGATAAAGTGAATTTTCGAAAAGGACGGGTAGAGAAAGATTTTGCTGCTACGAAATTAACGGGTGAAGAAGTGTGAGATTGTGTGAAGCATTTGCCCAAAATTGTGGATGCAAGTAAAGCTGAATTGGACTCGTTAAAAGTTTCTCGAATCGGGTGGTGGAAACAAAGCATTTTTTGGGAGCTTCCTTATTGGAGCCACTATTAATTCGTCATAACCTTGATGTAATGCATATCGAGAAAAACATTTTCGAGCAACTGATTCACACAGTGATGGATGTGAAAAATAAGACAAAGTTTACCCCACAGGCACAAGAGGACATGTTGACAGTTTGTTCTAAACAACGAAAAATGGATTCATTCATTTTGAATAAAGAACAAAAGAAGGTGTTGTGTGATTGGATATCCAATTTGAGATTTCCGAACGGTTATGCTTCAGATCTGAGTAGATGTGTTGATAAACACGAGTTGAAACTACATGGATTGAAAAGTCATGATTGTCACGTGTTTATGGAGCGTTTACTTCCAGTGGCTTTAAGGCACCTTCTCCCGAAGAATGAGTGGAATGCAATAACTGAGATTAGCCAATTTTTCAGAGATTTGTGTACTTCATCGATACAAAATGAAAAAATGACTACTCTCGAGAACAACATTGTCGAAATCATTTGCAAGTTAGAGAAGATATTTCCACCTTCTTTTTTTAACTCAACGAAGCATTTACCAATTCATTTGTCGTATGAACTGAAAATGGGTGGTCCAGTGCAATATAGGTGGATGTATCCTTTTGAGAGTTAATTAATTCCACAATTATCCAATTTAATTACTTACTTTAATTTCATTCGATCTTAACCAACTTTTTTATAGGTTCTTAAATCATTTGAAAAAAAGATTGGAAATAAAGCGCGTGTTGAAAGTTCTATATGCAACGCGTATTTGCTTGAAGAAATTTCCAATTTCTGTTCCTTTTATTTTCAAGAGAACGTACACACAAAAGCCAAGGATCTCGACGTAGGCTTGAAAGAGCCTACGTATTCTACGTTACCCGAGATTTTTCAAGATCACGGGGGTATTAGTTCTGGAAAGTGTCGTGAAAGATTTTTAGAAGACAACGAATATGAACGTGCACACTTATATGTTTTATCTAAATGTGATTTAGATGAATTGAAGCATAACGAAGGGTAAGTAAAAAATTGATCTTTGGAATTTTAATTATTAAGAATTATAACAGCATGTAAAAGCTATTACTTAATTCGACATTATTTATAATGAATATAGGATGTTTGAAAATTATATCAAAACAGAATATCCCCAATTTCTTACAGCCGAGGATATTTGGAACAAATTTGACACAAGATTTCCCCAATGGTTTAGAGGTCAAGTAAGTACATACTACATACTAACACCAGATTACTCTTTTTTTTTTATTATACCTGAAGGTATCATAATTTGATAATAATTTAACAATGATAGGTAAACAACTTAAAAGATCGAGTTCTCATTGCCTTAGCACAAGGTCCTTCGAAAAGGGTTCGAACATGGAAACGTTATTTCATTAATGGATACAAATTTCGCACTTTCAAAGATGGGTTAGATTTGGAAAAATCTACAATTAATAATGGAGTATGTGTAAGTTCGACTGAGGGAGATGACTACTATGAAACAATAAATGAAGTTGTTGAATTGTCGTACACAGGCGAAAAAAGCACATATAATGCTATTTTATTCAAATGTGATTGGATAGATAATTATGAAAAAGGAATGCAAATGCATAAGGATTATAAACTTGTGGATGTTAATCGAAGCAGAAAATTTCCGAAATACGATCCATTTGTGTTGGCGTATCAAGTGGAACAAGTTTATTATACTTCATATCCAAATATCAAAAGAGATAAAGATAAGTGGTCAGCAGTATTCAAAACTAAAGCCAGATCGCATGTTGATGCTCCTATTGTCGAATCTGTGTTTCAAGAAGATGTTATTAGTAGTGAGACACTACTATCAATAATTGAAGTGCCAGATGATAACAAATATATAGAGGAGGAGGAAGAAGAAACGCAAGTAGATGACAATAATGAGGAGAAGGTAGAAGAGGAGGAGAAGGAGGATGAGGAGAAGCAAATAGAAGACGGAGCAGAAGATAAAGAGGAAGATAAAGAGGAAGAAGAAGAAGATTTTATAGACTCTCTTTTTAAATACAACATTTCCGAAAACCAAAATTCAAGTAGTGATGATGAATAAAGTTATTTCTAATTCTTATATTAGTTGAAACTACTTTTTGTAAATGTATGAGCGTTTGCAAAGCACTTTCATTTTAGCTGTTGACAGTTGTTTTTATTATTCATTATTAAGAATATATAGTTTCTCGTTATTTAATTGTATATGTTTGTTAATTCATGACAACTTTGAATACTTTAGTTTTTCTCTATATGGCGGGCGGACGACGAATAAGAGGTAGTTGTAGTAATGTAGGAAACAGAGCGCAGGAGGATGAGAATGAACAAGTCAATGACGGGAACGTGCAAACGACACAGGTGGATACTATTACTCGCAGAGTCCACCTCGATCCGGATGAGGAAACATGTGTCTGGTAAGACTAGTTCACTTTTACTTTAATTGTTTAATTATAATTATGATTATTTAAAATATCATAATATTTATATATAATGTATTTAACTATGATAATTAATTTCAGGTTCAGTGACTCAGATGTGGTTAAACTGATATCGGAGACCATAACCTACGTGTTGGACCAATTTGATAGTTTTGATAATGACATGTGTTTACGTAATACTGTGTTTTACTCGATATATCATATGCGTGTAATTGTGTGCTTTAGTCTTATTATAGCTAGCAACAATTATGAGAAGAAAGATCAAAGTTAGGCATAACTTTGATAAAGTTTGTGAGACAAAGTTATAACAACTTCAGGAATAACTTTGGAAGTGAACTTGGAAGTTATAGCTAACCAGGCATAACTTTAAACAAAATCGCTTCAAACAAGATCTACATAAATCTACACAAGACTCGAGATGGAGGGTCGTTGTGATCAAGATGAAGAGATGATCCGTATACTGAAGATCTTTGTGAAGATTAGATAGTATAGGTCGTCATTCGGTAACTATTCCATTCGAGAGATTTTATGTTCAAAAGTTACAGCTTTAGTCTATGACTTTGGATGATAAAATATTGATGCATGATTTTGGAAATAAAATGTTTTGAAATGTGTTCAAAAGTGAAAGAGTTTTATTTTTATATTTATCAATTATTTTAATAGAGAATATATTTATGAGATTCTATTGGTTAGTAGTACAACTTATGGGTTGTCATGCTACCTAGGGTTTCTAATATATTCTATCTCAATTTGTTGTTAACCTAATTAGCCCACCTAGTGTTTGAGCCATCTAGGGTTTCGTGGAAACCTAGTATTGAGCCACCTAGGGTTGCGTGCCTCCTAGGGTTTCGTGAGCTAGAGGATTTCGGCCTCCATAGGTTGTTTCCTTAGTTTACCTAATCTAGGATTCTACTATATCTTTACAACAATATTTTGAGATATCAAGATAAATATATTGCTATAAGATAAACCAAATAATATTTTGAGATAAAGATATTTCTAAAAGATAAGCAAATATTATTTTATGATAAGATAAGTATCTTTATTAAATATTATACTAGGGTTTTAGATCTACTATGATTCTTCTACTATAAATACTCATTCACATACAAATTGCAATTTGCACGACATACACACGAAACACAATACTTTACACGGCTATTATTTTACTTGTGTTGATTTTCCAAAATCGTTTTAAAGCAAACCTTTGAGCAAATATTTATTATTTTTAGAGTTTGTTTTTAAAAGAGTCGTGCATCAATTATTATCAATCGCTGGAGTGAAATACGTTATTGGATAATAGTACATCATTATAAGCTTACAATTCTTTAACGGGAATTTGTGTGAGTTATATTGTACTTTCTTATTAGCGTAAGATAGTATAGAGTATTTAGCGATACTCACCTTGAGTTATAATCATAGTGTTGATTATACGAGTGGGTTGGTAATTTTTGTAATCCGTAGAAAGGTACTAAAAATTATTAATCGAGAATAGTGGACGTAGGTTTCAACGTGTGAAACTGAACCACTTCAAAAATCGTGTGCCTCTCTCTTATCTCTTTACTTTTCGTTATTTCGTTATTCGCGCTTACTTTGATTAATTAATTAGTTGATTTTAATTCATAAGATCAAATAATTAATTACATATTATTTAAATCGAAAAAGTGGGGCTAGTTTTTAATACTCAATTCACCCCCCCTTCTTTCGTATTCGATCAATAGACTCTACACTACGGGTACAAGGAACACGCGTCAAACTGGAAAGACGCGTCAAATACTTTGCGGTCGTCTTGGTGGAACTGGTTTGAGGTATAATTATTTAAAATATTATAATTATATCTATTTAAATTTGTTCTTCTCAATTTATCTTTGTTATTGATTTTTTATTTTTTTTGTTTATTTACTTAATATTTTCCTAACTTTATGTCTTTAATCATGACAGTAAAGAGTTTCTTTCAATCCTTGCCATACATATATGGTAAGGAAAGCTTGGGAATATGCCATGAAGACCCGTTTACGTCATGTGATCTACGCAGAAAGATGAGGAGCACAGGCCGAAGTGAATTCCTTTGGACTTATTTAGAAAGCTTAAGAATAGGCTCGTCGAAGATCCTAGCTTCGTTGCAAGATCTGATTCAGCCTCGGCTAATCGTAGGTCGGGATGTGAAGAGATGTGAAGAGAAGGGAAAGGCGTTGCCTACTCACATTATGGGTAGAAAAAACACCTTGACACTCATGGACGAAATGGTAAATATCTTTTTTTATTTTTTATTTATTTATCTAATTATAATTTAATACTTACATATATATATCTATGTTATACTAACAAGTATTTAAATTGTAGGTCGGGAAAGATTCATCTGATATCCCAAATGCCATGCAAGTCTTAGAGAAGACAAAGAAGCACAGGATCCGTGGATGGTTATCAAAAAAACCAGCTAAACTCTTTGTAAGTTATGCATTATTTCGCTAATTGATTTATGTTTGTCATTTATATTTAATTACATTAACTATTTAAATGACAATTACTAATTCTGAGCTTGTTTGTGATGCAGAATAAGATTATGTCAAAGAAGTCTGAGCTTCAAAGTCAAGGAGTCGAAAACATCGACGATAATGAGATCTATTATGAGGAGACTAGATTTGACGAGAAAGGAAGATGCTACGGATTGGGATCAGCGACGGATTATTTGTTTGACCATCATAGGCACTCTGTTGCTACCTCAGCCCCGGCTCAGTACACCCAAAGTTTGGCTACTAGGCTGTCAAAGGAGAATGCAGCACTTAGGCAATAGCGCGACGAGCAAGATCGAAGGATTGCAGCTATAAAAGAGTACCTGAGTCAGGTTGCAAGAAATTCTACTCACAGCTGCAGAACTGGAGGTCCTAACCAGGGTCGAGATGACTTTGATGATGATGGCGGCGATAATGCTAGGCCCCACCCATTCACCCCTTTCCCTTCATTCACTCCGTGTGGTTGAGTGATTAGTTAGTTATTTTGAACTTAAAACCTTTTATTTGTAAGACTTTACTTTTATGATATAAAATCAAAACTTTGCTCATAAGTAATTTTTGTGTTACATTAGTAACTTTGTTGGACGTGTAACTGCTGGAAAATTTCTGTTATTTGCAGGTTTTTGGTCGTTTTAACGCGTATAGGGGATGCATGAAACATACAATTCCTGGAATGTACAGGTGCTTTTGCGACAGAAAGCGACATAATTTTCGTCGCAAACATTGACTGACTTACTGCCACCTGTATAGCCAAGTCAAAGAAACAGTCAATTTTTACGACGGAAATTCCGTCGCAAAGGTTGACTTCCTCTTTGACTTGGCTATACAGGTGGCAGTCAAGTCAAACAGTCAGTCAAGTTTTGCGACGGAATTTCCGTCGCAAAACATGACTGACTGTTTGACTTGACTGCCACCTGCCATCCGTCGCTATTTCTGTTGGCGACGGATATTCCGTCGCAGATAACTTGCGACGGACTAATCCGTCGCAGAAACTACTGTTTGCGACGAAAATCTGAGAAGGACATGATCCGTCGCAAAACTGTTTTTGGCGACGGAAATACCATGTTTTGCGACGGATTAATCCGTCGCAAAACAAGCTTTCTCTTGTAGTGAAAACGACGCAACCAGCTGGTTGATTAACTTATCAAAATGTCTTGCTTGGAAACGCCTTGGTGAAAAAATCTATGAGATTTTCAGTGGAGCAAATTTGGTGAACACTAATAAGAACATCCTTTGAAAGATCACGAGTGAAATACAATATTGCAAAATATGTTTTTTCTTATGACCCTTGAGAAATCTTGCCTTAAACTGAGGGATGCACGTCGTATTATCTTCATGTAAAATAGTTTGGTATTTCTTAGGGGAAGAGCGCATGATCCTTTAATATGATGAATACAAAATCTCAATATAAACATTCTCGACTATCTTCATGAATTAACAATAAATTCTGCATTATTGGGTTGCAATAGTTTTCTTCACATAGCGCCATGAGATGGGAGTATTATCACATGTAAATATAGTCTTTTTGTGAGCGACTATATGTGTATGCATCTGCAAAACAAACTAAATATGTTTTGGATTTTTTAGAATAATATAAACTCATATAAGACGTACTACATAAATATGCAAGTAGATATTTAACTCGGTTCCAGTGCCTTTGAGTTGGGCAAGAGCGATATCTTGCTAAGAGATTAATAGAAAATATATATCGGGCCGTGTATGACTAACAAGATACGTCAAAGCTCCAATTACACTTAAGTACGATATTTCTGGACCAAAAGATTTTTTATTCGCTTCCCATGGTAAAAACAAAAAAACTTACCATTTCACCGGTGATAGCAAAAACAACATTGCTTTTTTAGCTGTCATAAGAGTTACATGACATGGTTAAAAACTATGCTACTAGGATCAATCACTTGTTGTATTCAGTAGGCAAAAGACTCCACATTTGTCAAACAAGGTATTTTATTGCTAGCTTAGTCAATCTTCTCTTTTCGTCCTAGATATTCACTACAAGAATTCACGCATTTAGCGATCGAAAAAAAACGGCCGCCTTCAAAATCGGTCGGTAAATACAATTACCGACCGACTACAGTCGGTAAATAAAAATCGATCGGTAATATTACCGTCCGATTCAAAGAAGGTCGCTATTTTCAATTTTACCGACCGATTCATTTGATCTTACTGACCAATTGTAGCGTCGGCCGGTAACGAGTCAGATATTTAGAAAACAAACCCGACCAACCTTTCTATTATTACTCCTTCCCTTATAATTATTAAACACAACCCCTCATTCCCTCAACACTCACCAACGACCCTCACTCACCCCCGCCACCGACAACCGCGACGACAGCCATCAGCCGCGGACGACCGCCTGCTGGATGCCGCTCCCGCTCCCAGCCGCTAATCCTACATACCCTCTCTCTTCTACTTTCGTAATCTCCATTTAAGTATGCTTTTTGGCTTTTTATTGTTCTTAATTGTTTTTGTAGTGTTTTTTTTTGTTGATGTTTGCACATTATTTTGGGTTAAAAATGATTATTTGTCGTGATTTGAATGTAATTTTAGAGTTTTTTTAAGTTAGGGTTTATGTTGTGTGAAATTGTTTTTTTATTTTTAAAATTTGATTAGTTGTTAGTGATGAATATATGATGTTGATGTATATTTGAGTAGTAAATTTGCTATTATGTTTTGTTATTGATTGAAATTTGATGTTGTTAGTATGTTTGGGTAGTATATTTGTTAGTATATTCAAGTAGTTATTGAGGTTTGATGTTGTTAGTATAATTGTTTTTTTTTTTGAGGAATTAGTTTAATTATTGTTGGTATAATTGTTGGTTGTATATTTGGGTACGAATTTGGTAGTCAAATTGAATGTTGGTAGTATATTTGGATTTGTTGTTAAATAGTTGGATCTACATAACCCTTTGAAGCAACTCTGCAAGATGCCACCAAATCGTTACTCGGTCAACGGATTTAATTTCCATACATTCAACTACGGTAAGAATAAGGCTAGGTGCAATTATGATGTTACTATTTCTTCTCTTGATGACAACGAATACTATGGTATAGTTGAGGATATCTTTGAGTTGAGCTATAATGGGCGTGAGCGTTCTTATAATACTGTCTTATTTAAGTGTGAATGGAAGGATAACTCTGTGGCCGGTATGAAAGTTCATGAACGTTATAAAATCGTCGAAGTGAATCATACCCGGACATACTCAAAGTATGATCCATTTATACTCGCACATCAAGCCAATCAAGTATATTTCGCTTCTTATCCAAGCACGAAGAATGATCGAAATCAAAAGCAGTGGTGTGCAATCTTTAAGACAAAAGCACGCTCACAAGTAGATACAACTTTTTTTCAAGAAGAAATAGTATCTAGCGGGTTTATGTTGTCTCCACCTGATGAGGACATTTATGAGAATGGAAATGAAGAGGGTCAAGATTTAGAAAACGAGGATGGTGATGGTCAAGTTGACGGTGATGGTGGTGGTGATAGTGATAATGATAATGAATCAAATGGTGATGATGATGATGACGAATTTGATGATGATAATGATTGATTGGGTAAAGATATATTTATATATATTTTAATTATGTTTTTTATGTTATTTGATGTTTTTTTTATGTTATTAACAGTTTATGTTTATGTTTTATTTTTATGTTATTAACCGTTTCTAACAATTTGAATATTTTTGTAATTGTAGATGGCAGGAGGTCGAGGTAGACAACGTGGCGGCGGTTCAAACAGACGCCGTAGTACTTCTTCACTCGACGAGGAGGAGATGGAGATTGTTGATGAGCAGAGTCCGGTAGTGGTCAAGGAATCGACCAATGACGATGAGTCCTCGGATCAGACATCGGAGATCTAGTTTACCCCAGAAGGGAAGATGATACTTGATCCCGCGGGTTTTTGGTAAGACAACGACCAATGTCTTTAATTTATTATTTTATAATTATATTACATTATTTAACATAAATGCATACTATTCCATAATTTATTTTTCAGGTTTTCGTCTCAAAAGGTTGTACGCGGTTATACTCAGAGTACAAAGATGAAGATGACGGGGGTTGCTCCTGCTTGTTGGACAAAGGCTACCTCTGCACAAAAAGAGGAATGGTTCAATAATTTTAGGGTATATTATTTTTGTTTAAATTTTCTTATATTCTTATAGTTTTCAATTATCCATTTATTTTACTAATACTTATCTTTTAAATTGTAGAAAACATTTGACTGGCCGGCCGGAATAGAGTATATTGTACGTCAAAGGTACAATGAGACGTGCACTAGACGGTTAAGGGACAACATGTATAAGGTTGTCAAGAGGAAGAAGGAGCCGGAGCATATGAGAGGTATTTAATTGTTTTTGTTATTTGTATATAGTTATAATTTAACACATTTTATCATATTTTATAATACTTATTTAACTTGTAGGTGGTGCATATGAAGATATGCTTAAATATCGTGAAACTCCGGAGTTTCAGGCTAGGTCGGCCCAAGCATCCAAAAATAAAAAAGGAGGAAAGAAAGATGGAGCGGCTGAGCCGTCACATCACGCAGGATCTCGATCTTTCATGGACCTAGTTTTGGGTGTAAGTTATAATTTTCACTTTTTCCTCCATTTGAAAATTATAACTTAAATTCTTTTTATTATTAAAATTTTCTTATACAAGTCCTTAATTTATACTTTTAGAAGGGTAAGAAGAAAAAAGCTAACACGCCCACAGCTCCGGAGCTCTTTCTTGACACCCATTCCCGACTCGAAGACAATAAAAGATATTGGATCAAACCAAAAGATAAGGAATTACATGTAAGTTTCAAGCATTTTTGTATTTTTACAATAAGTTCAATTTTTTGAATGTTTAACTACTTTTGTAGCTATTTTTAATAACAATGTTTATATTTTGTAGGAAGCATTTTCCGCCGAGAAACTTAGGCAACCCGACAAGTCCGATAACGAGATTTGGTTCGACTTGGTAAAGGGTTTCAAGAAGGGGAATGTCTACGGGATTGGATCGGCAAAGAACGTATTTTACGAAACTCCAAGGGGAAGAATGTCGTCCACCTCAAAACAAACCTACGAGCCGACAGTTGTGGGAAGACTCCAAGCCGCACTTGACGAGGAAAAAAGAAAAAACGCGGAAATGGATGAAGAATTAAGGATAATGAAAGAAAAGTTCAAGGCTTTGGAAAGTAGGTTCGACAATTGCAACCAAGGTCCGCCTCCCTTTCGGCGAGACTATGATGAAGGCAATAGAGGTGGTGGTATGCAAGCCGAACCCCATATCACCCTTGTCTTCTGATATTAGTTTAGAAACTTGTGACTTGTGCTTGTTTAAACTCGGTTTGTTAACATTGTAGAAGATTTGTAAACTTGAAACAATTTTCTTTATCTATATGAGGATGTTGGTTTCACATCGTGTCGTTGTAAATGTGTGAAATTATGGTTGTTTTCTTGTATACTTGCAGGTATGGTATGGTAACGAAATGGCACGATGAAAAAAGAAATTTTTTTGCAATATCACAGGTTTTTTGGCGACTGAAATGTTCATTTGGCAACTACTTTCAGTCGCCAAAACCCCTGTAATTTTGCAAATTATAAGGCCTTTTGGCGACTGATGGCGACCGAAATCAGTCGCCAAATTGGCGACTACATCATCTTTAAGTCGCCAATTTGAGCGACCGATTTCAGTCGCCATTTCACCAAATAGGCGACGCTTTTTTCAGTCGCCAAATTTGGCGACTGAAAGTAGTCGCCCGAATTTTTTTTGGCGACTAATGACTGCGACTGGGTCTTGGCGACTGAAATCAGTCGCCAAATTCATTTTAGCGACTGAAATTAGTCGCCAATATCAGTCGCCTGAATGTTGTTTTCTTGTAGTATCTTCTTATAATCCTTCGAGAAAATGCACCCATTATGCCCATAAGAAACTCATCCAATTGAAGATGAAAGGGAAGGAATCCAACATGCGTCAACCTTTATAGTGATGGTATCGCATCTTGCGAAAGATGCCACCAAATCTAAAGGGAAAGAGTCTCTTAGATGATTTCTTAGATTATCCGTTGGATCTAGATAACCCTTTGAAGCAACTCTGCAAGAGTTTTGGGCTTCAATAACGGCTCGGACATCCTTATCTAGGGCAGCCATTGCCGCTAGGGGGGCAGGAGAGATAAATCGAAAAATGGTGTTGTTTCTAACATACCAGAGGCTTCTCAAAGTAGCGATAAAACTAATGACGAGGTCCTCCGGTTTAGATTTTTTAATAAGAAAACATAGCCAATTTATGACCCAGTGCGCCATTGGTAGACGATGATCGTTTTCCGTGCGAATTCCCATGGACGAACACTTCCAAATCTTCTGAGCGAAATGGCAGTCTCTAAAGAGATGCTCAATGCTTTCGATATTGCTCTCATGATGACATAATTTGCATAAATAATCAGTACCGATATTCCTTCTTTGAAATTCGTAGCCTACTGGTAGAGTATTTGTGATAATCTTCCATAAGAATATTTTCCAATTATAAGGTACGGTAAGTCTCCATAAATACTTCTTACAAAAGACTTTTTCCTTCTCACCAATTCTTGAAATATCTTTTTCAGTACTAACGTGATCTTGTAAGGCTTCGAGTGCTATTCCGTAACCGGATTTAACGGAATAACACCCAGAACTTGTGAAGGGCCAGTAGATGTAGTCCGAGACAGAGCTGTCACAAATAGGAATAGATAAGATTTTCCTTGAGCTATCTTCATTGAAAAGATTTCGAATCAGTCGCTCGTCACATGATCCTGAAGGGGTGATGAGATCCTTTACGTTGATTTTAGGTAAAGGAAAGCCATGTGGGTGAATAGCTTGCATGTTTTGTACTGGATAGTCAGCATTAACCCATTTTGTCGTCCATATTGAAATATGGGAATTTCTCCCGAATTTCCACCCTGCATTGTTTAGGATCAGGTCCAGACCAATGCACATTCCCTTGCAAGCCCATGATAAGTTTGAGCTTTTTTTGATAGAATTAATATCATAGTGAGTGTCATTCCGTAGGACCTTATCTCTGAAAGTAGAAGAAAAAAGGGAGGAGTTTTGCTTGTCTAATAGTTTCCAGGCTTGTTTAGCCAGAAGAGCATTGTTAAGACAAGAAATATTCCTAATTCCAAGTCCTCCCATAGATTTAGGTATACTTAGGAGATTTGAGCTACACCAGTGAATTGTTCTTGAGTTTCGTGACCCTGCCCACCAAAAATGTGATAGAAGAGAGTTGATTCTCTTTGCCACACTTACCGGTACTTTGAATACCGATAGAAAGAAACTTGAAAGGGTGGATAGGACCGAAGAAATCAAGGTAAGACGACCATCTGGAGAGAGAAAAAGTCCATTCCATGATGAAATCTTCTTTTTTATATTCTCCGTAAGACTCGAAAAAATATTTTTCTTAGAGTGCTCGAAATCAGTAGAAATTCCGAGATATTTTCCAATTCCTTTGTTATTTCGTATTCCAAAACTTTTAAGACTCGAAAAAGTCTTGCATGAGAGTAGAATTTGGACTAAATAGCATCCCGCATTTATCCTTATTGATAATTTCCCCGGATGCTAGACAGAATTTCTTTAGAATATTGTTTAAATTTCGATAGGGCTTAGCACTATTTTTAACGAAAAAGATGGCGTCATCTGCGAATGAAAGATGATTAATTGTTGGTGAAGATCTCCCCATTTTTATGCCTTTAATATTATTTGATGCTCGAGTCTCTAAGAGATTAATGGTCAGTACTTCCATGCATAATATAAAGAGGAAAGGAGATAGAGGGTCTCCTTGTTTAAGACCACACGGCAGACGGAACTGTTTAGAGGGCACACCATTCCATAGGATCTCATAAGAGACAGATGAGACACAATTCATGATGAGCTTAACAAGCTTTGGAGGAAAACCAAATGACTTTAAGCATTCACATAAGAATGGCCAACGGATCAGATCATAAGCCTTGTTCTAATCAACTTTAAGGGAAAATTCACTCCACTTCCCTGATTTCTTTGAATTGATCCTCTTGATAATTTCATGGGCTAGAAGAATATTGTCGCTTATATGTTTACCAGGGACGAAAGCATTTTGGTAGTCACCAATAATGTAACTCATAACACGGCTAAGTCTGTTAGCAATACATTTAGTGATAATCCTCATAACCACATTACAAAGGCTAATAGGCCTATAGTGATTCACAGTTTCCGGATTGTCACACTTCGGAATACGAGTAATAAATGTGCGATTTACCTCTCTTAGAACCTCGCCACCATTGAGAGTGTAGAGAATAACGTTAGTCACATCCCCTTTAAAAATATGCCAACATTTTTGGTAGAAAATAGCAGGGATTCCATCCGGTCCCGGAGGTTTGAGGCCACCAAGCTGAAAAACCGCTCTACGAACATCCTTAGCCGTAAATGGTTTATTCAGAAAATCCCAATCATCTTCTTTTATTTTTATCGTGACGTTGGATAGCAGTTCGAAAGTGATTTAATTTTTTTCAGTATTATTATCACTAGTCGATGGGTTATATAAACCAATAAAGAACTCCCGAAATAATTGACCCACTTCAATGAGATCGAAGGTCCACGAGCCATCATCAAGTTTGATGCCACAAATAGAATTAGCTCCAGCCCGTCCTTTAACCCAGTTAAAATAAAATTTAGTGCATGTATCCCCGTCTACTTACCATTTCATTTTAGCTCTTTGCTCCCAGTAAATCCCTACTGCTTTTGAGAAATTTATAAGTTCTTCATTGACGGCGTTATACCGCTCCTCTTTCCCATTTATAATGGCTTCCTCCAAGCCTTCCTCTAATTTCTTATCAAAATCTTCCCATTTTCTTTTCCATAATGATTTTTTATCAAGAGACCATTTTTTAAGATCTGAGCGAATAAGGGCAAGCTTTCGCATTAATCTGAAAGATGGTGATCCGACAAATCTGGCTTTCCAATCATTTTCTATTATATCCATACATTCTGAACTGTCAAAGTTCCATGCTTCTAATTTATATGGTCTTTTCCCTTTTATATTCACAAGATCAAAATCTAATTCAATAGGAGCATGATCAGATATTTGAATTGGATAGTGTTTCACACCTGTATTTGGAAAATGAAGAAACCAATCCTTTGATCCTAAAGCTTTATCAATTCTTTCATAAACCCGTTTCGTTCCTTTACGATTATTACACCACGTGTATCTTTGACCTTTATAAGGAATGTCTAAAGAGTTCGTTGTCTAATTTCCATAGATTAAAGAAATGTGCCCCATTTATAGTTCTTTTATTCATACTTAATTTGTCCGTAGAGTACTCAACTTGATTAAAGTCTCCGAATAAAATATATGGTCCGTCTAATGATTCTAGATATGTTCTTAGCATCTCGAAAGTCTTCTTTCTATCAGAGGACGAAGGGGCACCATAGAACAAAACCAAATACCAAATCAAACCACTGCATTTTTCATTGATTAGAACAATGAAGTTATTGCTTCTTACAATGCACCGGAACTTAGAATCGTCACGCCATCCAGCCGAGATACCTCTAGAGGCACCCAAGGAATCCATACCCACCGAATTAACAAACCCAAAAGATCGAAGGATAGGATCGATACTAAAAACATTACATTTAGTCTATACTAAAAAAACAAAGTCATAGAACTTACTACATATCAACGCTCTTAGCCTTGGAATTATAGGGGAGAGCGTATCATTAAGACCCATACAATTCCAAGCAAGACCTATCATGGGAAAAAAGGAGGTTGGGAAGGGCCAACCTCCGCAACTCCCATTGAAAAAGCAGGCTTGAGACTGTCATCAGAACATGAAAAATCCAAATCTCCCACAGAAATGCAAAAACCACCAGAGGGAATTACATTTGTGGGTACAACAAGAGAATTGATTGAACCAGAGGCAAGATGAAGATCAGAGACTTCATCATTAACAAGGGGCTGATTATAAGCAGCAAAGGAAGAGGGAGAAGTGCACTTTCTTTTTGCTAAATGGTTGAGATAAGCTTTTGCACTGCCCACTGAGGTAATCTCAGCATCCAGGGTCCAAGAATAGCCTGGCACACTGCTGCTTTTTCTTTTCCTGATAGCTCTAGCAATATCACCATATTCTACTCTTATTCCATGGCTGGCTTGCCATTCAGCTAACCCCATAAAGCCCTCCGAGGGGCCTCTTAGCTTCTCAATGTCTGTTTTTTCATCTATGTAATAATCATTAATCCCATTTGAATTAGATTTCATCATATCCTTGTTAATTTGTGCCACCAATGAAGACAGGTTGGATGAACCAGCTTGTAACTGAAGATCTTTCTGAGATATGGCTAAAGGAGTGATAGAAAGAGTGGAGGGAGAAGCTTCAGGAACGGTAGGCAAGATAATAGGATTAGAAGATTGAGAATGACCTCCTAAATTAAGCTCCAAGAGCGTGTTAACTTCCTGGTGAGAAGACTGATTTTCTTCATGATATATAGTCTGATTTTCTTCTCCAGACCATACAGGAAGAGTAGCAATTGAGCTAGAGAAGTCACGAGCCTAAGCAGGAGATGAGGGAGAGGAGCCACATGTGTCCTCTATGTTGATAATAAACCCATCATTCTCAGAATGATGATTTCTGTTTTCTCTGAAATTTCCAGCATCCATATGAAAGTTATTATTTGGATAATTATAGATCCTTGGTAGTTCATGAGATGAGGGATCAAATGTTTGATTATATCTCCTATTATCATCCTCTAACCTAGCTCATTCAATTTAATTCTGTTTAAGATACCTTCCTGAATATTTAAGTCTCTATCAAAAGAGACATCAAGCCTTCTAATAGCACCATAATCCTGGTAAGGGTCACAAGCAGGGGCAACAAACCTCATATCAGCATCCATATCCTGTAAAGAGTCTTCAGAAGCAGTATGAAATTCTTCATTGGAGTTCACCTGCATAGAGTCCTCATTGACAGTATTCATATTAATATTAGATAACTTTCTGTTATTAATATTATTCTCATTAGACAGAAATCCACCCATATTAGGATTGAAGGGGGTGTTGATTCCTCTTGAATGATCCACCTGATTTAGAGGGACCTGAGTCTGACAATTGACGTTAGGGTTTGGGATATTACCTCCTTCTTCAGGATAAAAAGATTCATTGTTGTTATTCTGATTATATTCTTGTTGACCTACATGGAAAATAACAGGCCCAGCAAAAGGTTGAGCAGTGACAGTAAACCTCATACCTTGATACACTCGACCCCCTGGAGTAGTACCCAGATCAAAATCAATAATTTGTTCTTCCTCTCCAACTCCATTCTAGGTATTAGAATTAAATCTACCACCTGTAGAGACTCTTGATGATACATATCCAAAAGTTGAAGGCGTAGCTCTCAAGTCTAAATTAAACATGGTATGGTTACTCTGAGTCTGGAACACTGCAAATCCTCTTTCTGATGATCTATAAAGCATGCCATTAACATTGGAAACAATTGACATGATACTTTCTCTACAACATATAGATTGATGGCCAATTTTTCCACATCTGATACAGTACTTGAAAATATCTTCATACTTAAACTGGACCTAAAGCAAATGGCCCTCATCCATAGCTAAGAAGAAACCCGGCATGAGAGGTTCAGTTAACTTGATACAGACTTTGAGTCTTAGGAAATCATTATTAGGAACTTCATCAAATTCATCAACCAAGAAGTCATGACTGAAAAGATTACCTGCTATATTGGCGACATGCATGGATAGGTACTCAAAGGGTAATCCACAGACCCTAACCCAAAGAGCAGCATAAGGAAAGCGAACAGTTCGAGGGATGGATCCAGGCAGCCAGCGATTGAAAACCATTATAGCACCATAGAAAGTGGTGTAGGTCTTTTTCAGAAGATCATCTCTATCATCTTCATTTTGGCAATGGAGAACATAAATATCTCCATGATTGAAGACCTTTATTCGTCCCCAAATACTCCATTCTCTTCGAATTATATCATTTATCTTGCAGGCTTTGAAAATGCGATAGACCACATAGAAACCTAGGATACAGTTCCCCCAAAACTCTCAAGACCTACCAAGAGTTTCAGGGTCAATGTTGATAATTGGGCCAGATCTAGGAAACCTCCATGCATTTGCATGCGAAGGATTTTGGGGATGAAATTCCGCATTAGGAAAAGGATGATGATAAGGCTCATGATTATAATTATTCTGATGATAGTTTCCTTTGGATGGAATTGATTTTGATTGAATATGTTAGGGTTTGAATTGTCCTCCATGATTGAGGAGAATATTGAAGAATGAGACATTTTGATACATGCAATAAATTCCTTAAATATGGAATGATCGGAGCTAGAAAGACCCAGGTAATCAGAGCTAAAGGAATAGGTTAAATCGATCGCCCACCAATGAACTTCAAGAGCAGAAGAAGAAGATTGGAGAGGACTCTTCGTATGATGGAAACGAACCAATGCCCAGTAGAATGATAGAAAAGATAATGATGAGACTTAGATTACCCCAAAATGGAATGATTGATATAATCTTTTGCAGAAATTGCAGAAGATGCAGAGGAAAAAGGAAGCGTGCGAAGAAAAGACAAATCAGAAAAGGACAAAAGATGGAAAAAAGAAAGTCTCAACGAGAGGATAGACTCTCTCTAGATTTTAGAGAGAGACAAATCATGTAGTTCATCCGTACCTCCTTGTTCAAATGTTGTTGGATGGATAATTCATCAAACGACACAATTGTTCATGACACATATAAAATTGTTGAAGTTAATCATAAGAGAAAGATGTAAAATAAGATCCTTATGTGCTTGCACATCAATTTAATCAAGTTTATTACGCTTCTTATCCATACACATAGAAAGATAAAGATCATTGGTGTGAGGTGTTTAAAAGTAAGGCGAGATCACAAATTGATGCTCCGGTTGACATAACAGTATCTCAAGAAGAAGTGGCGACACCTCTTAATTTATATTCAATTGTTGAAGATGGTCTCTTACAAGGTTTGAGTGAAGGAGATGATGAGGAAGTTGAGGAGGTGGTGGAGGTTCATAGATTTTCAAGAGAAATGAATGATGTATATGAAGTTGATTTTATAAATGATGAAGATGAAGATGAAGATGAAGATGAAGATGAAGATGAAGATGAAGATGAAGATGAAGATGAAGATGAAGATGAAGATGAAGATGAAGATGAAGATGAAGATGAAGATGAAGATGAAGATGAAGATGAAGGAAAAGAAAGAGAAGGAGAAGGAGAAGGGGGATGAGGATAAGGATGAGGACGAGGACGAGGACGAAGATGCGGATGAAGTAGAAAAAGATGAAGATGACGAAGAAGACTAGTTATGTAATAAGTAGATTGTTGGTTTGTATCTTGTATCACATGGGTATAAGACACGTTTAATGCACTATATGTTATGTAATAAGTACAATTAAATTAGTTTGTATCAAGGATCATTGATAAGCATTTAATTAGTCACTTTTTTCCTCTCATTTTCGTCCCCATTTTGGTCCGCTTACACGGATTTGCGTGCCCTTGATTGCAATTTGCTCCCGATTTCCCGTGCTATGAATGTCGATCTTAATTTGTAGGAATTAAGGCGGAAATGAAGAAATCGGATCATAAAGGTCTTGCATGAGTCGGGACTCGAAGATGAGATGAAGAAGTGAGGAAAGCAAGCCCCAGGTGGTGCAGGCCGGCCAACTGACCGGCGGCCATCTACCCGGCCTAGACCGCAACTCCACAACGAAGGAAAAAGAAAGAGTGAAGAAGTCAGCCCAGGTAGTGCTGGCCGGTCGACCGGCGACTGGTCGGTCACCCGGCCTGCACTACATCAGTAACTACTTGGGCAGTGATTCGTGCTCCAGGCCGGTAGGAGGCCGGTGGCCGGTGAACCGGCCAGGAACACATTTTTCACACTTAGAAGAATTTTGAAGACGAAGAAATTGAAGCTACTGATGTGCTCTAGGCCGGTCAGAGGGCCGACGGCCGGTCGACCGGCCAGGAACACAAATCCGCATTTCGTCAATTCTTCTATTTTCTTTCTTAATTTTCGAGATACCTATATATACCCTTCCCCTAATATTTTGTAAGGAGCTTTTCATTATCTCTTAGCACAAAACCCTAGATAATTTGTAACCTCTATTAGTCTCTAATTACTCTCTTAATCGTTCCCTAATTAAACTTAATTTGTCATTTCAAGTTGGTAGATCTAGTCTTTCCTAGTAGAATAATTATCATAGTTTTGGGTTTGTATTGAGGATTTTGGGGTGAAGACATTCTCCCTATTCACTAATACAAGCTTGTTGGTATAAATTTCTCATCTTTTTGTTATTTATGCAATTTATTTTCATTTCTAGTTTATTGTTTATCACTTGATTGTTATTATTATTCATTTCCTTAGCATGATGTTTATTTCACTATTCATTGCCTCTAGTTGTTTGATTTCCCTTATAATGAGTGAGTAGATTCCCTCTAGGGTTTAGGGGGAGCCTAAGGGAGGATTATGTGGGATAATTAGTTGGGTAATTAGTAGATTTGTGGTAATAGTTTGGGTATTACCCATATGCACACTAGGTGTTTGATGAAATGTGTAAACGAAAGTTGCCCATTTTATCAAGTATCGTTTGATTATCTCTTAAGCGACGGTGGTAGAGATGATTAGACTAAGTGTTTATATGGGTGATTTGAGACAAATGCGGTGGCTTTGTTGATGATTATTAATTGTTGAGACATTAGCAATTAATCCTACTCGAATTTGTTACCCATTTGCTAATCACTAGACTAACCCATTAATCCCCCTAAGGTGAACCCTTTACCTTAGTTTTTTCCTTAATTGTCTTCCTCTTGTTATTTAGTGATTACTTGCATTTCCTAGTTTTTAGTTAATTTTCCAATCAATCTCTTATTAGGCTAGAATGAGATTCATTCAAACTTGTAGTTGACCCCTCCATCCTTGTGGTTCGACCCCGACTTCCGCTATCGCATTAGTTGGGTTTTATAAATTGTTTTTGCTTGAGCGGTACGCGACAATCCGCTCATCAAATGGCGCCGTTGCCGGGGATGGCGTAAGGAAACTCGTAGTTTGATTTGTGTCTTAGATTTAGCCAAGTTACTTGTTGTTTTTGTTGGTATTTAGTTGTTAGATTATTTGTAGAGTGCCTTGCATTATTGTCTTTCCCTAGTGTGCCCAAAAACACACTAGGAGTCTAACTTGTTTTTGAGTTACTTTTGAGTGCATGCCTAGGGGTGAATGGTTGTTCTTGAGCCATCCGGAACTCGAAAGGTTGTTTAGGACTCTACGAGCTAATACACTTGCTCGGGTTAGGAATTCAAGAAGAGTTAGCCATCAACAAGCCAATACTTCAATCGCTTCTACATCCACTCCAACAATCGATCACCCACAAAACAACACCATTGAACCTATATTTGAAAATCCCTTCTACAATACAATACAAAATACACCACCAAATTCACCACCTACAATACCTCAACAACAAAATCAACCACAAATGAGGACTTTACGTGACCGTAACCGACCCAACCACGATGATACCCAATCCCCAATAAATTTCGGTGTCTTGGCCCCAAATAACTTTGAGATACACCCGGCTCAAATGAGTTCTATTGAGCGGGATAGCTTTGGAGGCCTCCCCGATGAGGATGCTCATGCTCACTTGAGAAAGTTCAAAAGTAGGGTAGGAATCATGAAGAGGAATGGTGTGCCCGAGGAAACCCTTTGTCTAATGTTGTTCCCATTTTCTCTTAAAGACCGGGCGGAGAGGTGGTTGAATAACCATGCTCCAAACACTTTCACTACTTGGGATGACTTGGCTAAGGAGTTTCTAAGTAAGTACTACCCCGCCTCCAAAACGGCAATGCTAAGAAATGAGATAACAACCTTCCAACAAGAGGATGGAGAATCCTTGGGAGAGGCATGGGATCGATTCATTGATTTACTTGCCCGTTGCCCTCATCATGGAATTGCGGATTGGTATGTCACTCAAACATTCTATCAAACTCTTCTCCCTCAAACCAAGGCTATGGTGAATGCTTCCGCGGGGGGAAGTTTCGATCATTTGAATGACCAACAAGGGGCGGCATTGATTAAGAAAATGGTTGAGTCGGAGTCTAGCTATGGTACTAGAGGAAATAGCTTGAGGAGGAGTTCTAAGTACCCAAGTGAGAACTTTTCAAATGCGGATACCAATGCCAAGATTGATTTGCTCACACAAACTTTTACTAAGGGTTTTGCCGAGCTTCAAAAGGCTCAAAATCAAAGTCAAGGCCATCATGTGAATGAAGCTAGTGGGTCTTATGCACCTCCTATGGTGGAAGCTTATCAAACCCCTACTTGTGAAATTTGCAATGGGTATGGACACACCTTTGAAGTTTGTGGGAACAATGTATCTTATAACAATGAAGGAGGAAATGACTATCAACATGTGAATGCATTTCAAGGAGTCAACAACAACCCACGACCCTCAAGGCCTCCATTCCAAAGTCAAGGAGCTTACAACCCAAATTCCAATTTCTATCATCCAAGTTCGAAATTTCACCCAAACATGAGTTACAAAAGCCAAAATGTGTTAAACCCTCAACACACACAAGCTCAACCTTCCAACCCTCCGGGTTTTTCCCAACCTAGAGGGGGAGGTCAATTTTCAAGAGGAAACTATAACAATCAATTCAACAACTCTCAACAAGGCCAAGGATCCAACACATCCTAAAACCAATACTTCAATGATCAAGGTTATAATAACCAAGGTAACTTCCAAAATCAAGGTAATTGGAATCAAGGTCAAGGAAATTGGAATCAAAACCAAGGGAACCCAAACTTCAACAACCAAGGCCAAGGTAATTTTTACCAAGGCAACCAAAACAATCAAGCAAGTCAAGGGTTTCCCGATCAATCTTTCCAAGGCCAAGGGTCAAATTTCAACAACAATCAAGGGTCAAATTTCAATGGTCAAGGTTCAAGGGGGCAACAAGGAAAAGTCAATAACAACCAACAAGAAAACTTTAATAACCAAAGAAGCAACAACCAAGGTTCAAGTAGTCGAAATGACTATGCATTTGCCCTCCCTTTAACAAACCAACCTCATCAAGACAATGAACCTTCAATGAGTGAAGTTTTGCAACTAGTCAAAAACATGGAAATCCAAAACAACTTGGCTTTGCAAAATGTCACTAATGCTCACAAAAAGGAGGTGAGAGAATTGGAAGCTAGGTTAGCTTCTCAAGCTTTGAACAATCCTCAAAGGCCTCCGGGAGGTCTACTTGCTCAAGGGAAAAGCTCCAAGGATGCTTCATCAAGCCACCACGCATGTGCGGTGACTTTGAGGAGTGGACTTGTGCTTGATAACCCCTACATGGATATGATGAATGATGAAATTCCAAATGATGAGCATGTTGAGGAAGGAGAAGAATTCGAAGAGCCCATTTTGACTCCCACCTTGGAGTTAAAAGATGATGGCAAGGGTGAAGATGATCAACCAAAGAGGGAGAAGATGGGTATGTCGAAATTATGCCTTATGAGGAGGAGATGATCAAGGATGCCAATGATGAAGGAGTAGAGGTACAACCAATAGCAAGAGCTAAGGTAACCAAGAAAACTCCCATTCCAAAGGTATCTTTTAGTTCTCCACTTGTTGTTTCCGATATCCCCTACCCTTCTAGAGCATTGAAAACTAAGGAAAACTTCAAGTTCACCCAATTTAGAAAAATGCTTGAGGGACTTGAAGTGACCTTACCTTTCACCGATGTTATATTAAACATGCCTACATACTCAAAATTTCTAAAAGACATCTGGACTCACAAGAGAACTTTGGGTACCCAAGATGTTATGATTATGGAGGCGGAGTGTAGTGCTCTCCTCATTAATCCTAACTCTTTCAAAATGCCAAAAAAGCTTGGGGACCCCGGAAGTTTCTCTATCCCTTGTGTTGTAGGGATAGTCATGATTTCAAGGGCATTATGTGACAATGGTGCAAGTGTAAGTGTCATTCCCTTAACTATTGCTAAAAGAATTGGACTTGATAGTTTAACCCACACTTCTATGACTCTACAACTAGCGGATAGGTCCATTAAGCAACCTTTGGGTGTGCTTGAGGACGTACCCGTTAAAGTTGGCAAATTTTTGATTCCCACGGATTTCGTTGTTCTAGATATCCCGGAGGATAGCCACACTCCCATCATCCTCGGTAGGCCCTTTTTGGCTACCGGAGGAGTCCTTATTGATGTGAGGGATGGGCGGCTAACCTTTAGGGTGGGAAACGAAACCCTTGAATTTAATCTTCCTCATCTAGTGAAGGGACCAATGTTTCACAAAGCTTGCTCGGTAGAAGTCATTGAAGAAGTGGTTGAAAAGGTGCATGAAGAAGAGAAATGTGAAGAAGAAGCTCTACAAGTGGCACTCCATGATGAGGAGATGGTAGATGACCATGAGGTAGATGATGAACTCTTGAAGAAGGTGGAGGGCCTCCTCCCTCCAAAGGTACAACTAAAGCCCTTACCTCCCTCACTTAAGTACTCTTTTTTAGGTGAGGGAGAGACTTATCCCGTTATCATTAATGCTAATTTGAGTGAAGGCCAAGAACTTGAACTTTTGAAAATCTTGAAAACTCATAGGGGTTCACTTGGATATAGCATTGATGATATCAAAGGCTTAAGTCCTAATCTTTGCATGCATAGGATTGTCTTGGAGGAGGGTAGCAAACCTAAGGTAGATGGGCTACGTAGGTTGAACCCTAAGATGGCGGAAGTGGTGAAAAATGAGGTGATGAAGTTGCTAGAGGCCGGGATAATCTACCAAATAACCGATAGCTCTTGAGTGAGTCCCGTCCATGTAGTGCCCAAGAAAGGAGGGGTAACTATGGTGGAACAAGAGGATGGGACTCTCTTAGCTTCTAGACCCATGACCGGGTGGCGGATGTGCATTGACTATCGCAAATTAAATGCCGCCACCCTCAAAGACCACTACCCCATCCCCTTTATTGACCAAATGCTTGAAAGGTTAGCGGGGCATTCTTACTATTCATTTCTAGATGGTTATTCCGGGTTTTTCCAAATCCCCATACACCCGGAAGACCAAGAGAAAACCACATTCACTTGTCCCATAGGAGTTTATGCTTATAAGAGGATGCCCTTTGGGCTTTGTAATGCTCCGGGGACGTTCCAAAGATGTATGACGGCAATTTTTGCCGATTTTCTTGAGAAGAGTATGGAGGTCTTCATGGACGACTTTAGTGTCCATGGAGACTCATTTGATCTTGGGCTATTGAATTTGTCTCATGTTTTGCAAAGATGTGAGGAGCACAACCTCGTCCTCAATTGGGAGAAATGCCACTTTATGGTGGAGGAGGGGGTTGTGCTTGGCCACATCGTGTCTAAGAGAGGGATAGAAGTTGATATGGCTAAGGTTTCGGTAATAGAAAACTTGTCATCCCCTACAAATGTGAAGGGAGTGAGAAGCTTTCTAGGCCACGCGGGCTTTTACCGACGTTTCATCAAAGATTTTTCTAAAATAGCCAAGCCTTTAACTTCTCTTCTTCTCAAAGACACCCCATTTGTATTTGATGAATTTTTCTTGAGTGCTTTTTGTAGGTTGAAGGAGGCCCTTGTGACGGCTCCCATAATCCGCTCACCGGATTGGAGCCTTCCCTTCGAAGTTATGTGCGACGCCTCCGATTATGCGGTCGGGGCGGTGCTTGGCCAAGTTGTGGACAAGAGGCACTATGTAATCTACTATACAAGCAAAACTCTTGATCAAGCCCAAGTCAACTACTCTACGACGGAAAAGGAAATGCTAGCCATTGTTCATGCCGTGGAAAAGATCCGGCAATACTTTGTTGGTTCTAAGGTTGTGGTATACTCGGATCACTCCGCCTTGAGACAATTGTTAGTGAAAAAAGATGCAAAGCCAAGGCTCTTGAGGTGGGTTCTTTTACTTCAAGAGTTTGACTTGGAAATTAAACACAAGGCGGGGTCGGAGAATGTTGTTGCCGACCACCTATCTAGATTGACTACCGAAGATCATGGGTTGAAGGATGAGAGTGGCCCGATCAATGAGTGGTTGAGAGAAGATAGTTTGATGATGATAGGTGGTAAATCACCATGGTTTGCAGACTTGGCAAATTTGATTGTGAGCGGGTTCATTCTGGAGGAGTTGGATGCTAGAGCCAGAAGGAAGTTGAAGCATGACTCAAAACGCTATTTTTGGAATGACCCACATCTTTTTCGCAAGAGTGGTGATGGCATGTTTCGAAGATGTGTTCCTAGGGAAGAAGGCATGAAGATAGTCGATAGAATTCACAACTCGGCCTATGGGGGCCACCTTGGTACATCTCGCACCATTGCAAAGGTGTTACAAGGTGGTTTCTTTTGGCCATATATGTTCAAGGATATCCACTACTTTGTCAAATCTTGTGATCGATGTCAACGAACGGGGAATATAAGCCAAAGAAATGAGATGCCCCTTCGAAACATTCTCGAGATTGAGCTTTTCGATTGTTGGGGAGTTGATTTCATGGGACCATTCCCCAACTCTTGTGGGAATGAGTACATATTAGTTGCGGTGGACTATGTGTCCAAGTGGATTGAAGCCGTGGCTACCCCAACAAATGATGCCAAAGTTGTTATCAAGCTCTTCAAAAACACTATCTTTCCGAGATTTGGGACCCCGAGAGTGGTGATTAGCGACGGGGGTTCGCACTTTAGGAAGAGCAATTTCAAGATCTTGCTTTCTTCTCATGGTGTCACTCACAAGACCGCTCTTGCCTACCACCCTCAAACAAGTGGGCAAGTAGAGGTCTCAAACCGTCAAATAAAAGCCGTTTTGGAGAAGACCACAAGCAAGGGTAGAAAGGATTGGTCCCAAAAGCTCCCCGATGTTCTATGGGCCCTTCGCACCGCCTTCAAAACTCCCCTCGGCACAACTCCCTACAAGCTTGTCTATGGCAAAGCTTGTCACTTGCCAATCGAGTTGGAGCACAAGGCATGGTGGGCCTTAAAGGAAATGAACTTTGACATTGATATGGCCGAAGAGCTACGTTTTCTCCAAATGAGTGAACTTGAAGAACTAAGACTTGATGCCTACGAGAGCTCAAAGATTTACAAAGAGCAAACAAAGAAATGGCATGACGCCAAATTGGTTGATAAAGATGTAAAAGTGGGTGATCAAGTCTTACTCTATAATTCTAGGGTCAAACTGTTTTCAGGGAAGCTACGGTCGAGATGGTCGGGTCCTTTCAAAGTTATCGACATATCACCATATGGAGCTTTCGAACTTTGGAGTGAAGAAGGTGGTAATTTCAAAGTAAATGGGCATCGAGTGAAGAAATACTTAAATGGAGATGAGAAGGGAATGGTTGAAGTACTTTTCCTTGGGGATCCACTTCCCGAGGAAGACTCTTGTTTGTAAGTTCTTGTGCATTGATAGGTTTGGTGGAGTCCCTCAACAACCACCAATTTTTTATATATAGCATGCATTTTAGGAGTAGTTATGAAGATTTGAGATTGTGTACTCGGGTATTTCGTCTTTGGAAGAAGTTTTAGGTAGGTTTGAAACACTTGTAGTCGGGTTTGGATCGAAACCGTGTCTTTGGGAATATGTTGGTTGGGTAGATATTGTTGGTGACTTGGGTTTCTTTCTTGTGAACTTGAAGGCGAGATGAAGAAGAGAAGAAGTGCTCCAGGCCGGTGTACCGGCAGCCGGTGTGCCGACCGGCGCAGAGCACTCCAGTAGCAAACTATTGAAATGTGGAAATTGAGTAGCAGGTATTCCAGGCCGGGTGATCGGCAGCCGGTGTGCCGACCGGCCTGGAACGCGAAATCATAGGAGTTGGAAACTTGGAAAATGTTGGCCTGTGTTCTAGGCCGGTGGACCGGCGGCCGGTCTGACGACCGGCGCAGAGCACCACATAACTGAAAATTTGAAGTTTGAATTTTTTGAGCTGTGTTCTTGGCCAGTGGACCGGCGGCCGGTCTGACGACCGGCCAGGAACACCTGAACACGCAAATCTCTCAAAAACCAAAAATCAAAAAATTTTGACTTGGGTTCCAGGCCGGTCGACCGGCGGCTGGTGCCCAGACCGGCCCAGAACTCACTCGTGAGCTAATATCAACTCGTGAGCCTTAATTTTTTTTCTCATTCTTCTTCATTTCTTCTTCTTTCTTTCTTTTTCTACCTTCAAAACCCCACAAAAAACTCACTAAAATCACCACAAAACTCAATCAATCCAACAATCAACCCAACAAATAACCCACTACATCACACAAATTCATTCCCCACATCAAAAACCTCATTTTTCCCTAATTTTTTCCCTCTTTCAATTGACTATTACGAAAAAACTCCATGGCTCAACTACCACCAAGGAAAAGAACAAGGGCTCAGCTTGAGGCGGAGTTGGAGGCTAGGCTCCAGCAAGTAACGGCGGGAATGGGTCCGGATGACGACTTTCCCGATATCGTCTTCGTTAGCGAGATTGCGAGAGGTAAGTTTCAATGTCTAAAACGCCGAAACCTTCCTCATTCCCGCTTCATTTGTAGGAATACTATGCGAAATTTCGGCCTCGATACGGTCACCCTTGAGCTTTTTAAAGGTTTAGGGATGGGGGAATTTTACGGTCAACATTTCCGTACTTACCCCCGTCTTACATGGGAGTTTTTAAGTTCCTTTAGTCATGAGAAAGATCGGAACACGGGCATGGTTAAAATGGTTTCTTTTCGCCTCTTGAATATTGCTTTTAGTCTCCCCTTAGAAAAATTTTGCAAGGTTTTGGGGGTTAAATTTCATAAGTCTTATAAAGTCCCCGAAACCTTTAATTTGAATGATGTGTGGACTGCTATTTCGGGGATGGAGGTTGAGAAGGGGGCTAAGAAACCGGCAAATGCTTGCCACAATGCCCCTATTCGAATTTGGCATCGCTTTATGGGTTGGTCTTTGTTTGGGCGGGAGGAGTGTCATAATTTTCGGGCCGATGAGCTCTCGATTTTGGCGGCTTACTTGTTCCAAAAGCCGAATAAATTTGGAGTCAACATTGGTCGCCATGTCGCTCTCCACTTTCAGAAAATTTCCAATGATCCATTTAGCCCTACCGGTATCCATGTTGGGGGAATTGTTACCAAGATTGCCCATGCTCTTTGTAAGAATGCTTTAGATGAGCGAAATTTGAGGTGTTTGGGGGGATGTTCTTTGTTGACGGAGGATTACATTACGTCGAAGCTTGAGTGGGTAGTGAAGCGAGTTGAGGACGGGAAGATGTATTGGAGGATTCGAGGGGTCAATTCTATTCCCCTCCCGAATAGTGCGGCAATGAAAGTTGTTCCTGATAGTGCGCACTATCTTCTCCCCCTAGAGGAGGAGAACCCTCCACCACCACCTGAAGAAAACCCGGAAGATCAATTAGCTCCAATTACCGCTTTTAGGCGAGATCCCACTGCCCCCGTCACTACATATAGGAGAGAGCAGCAAGGCCCCACTCCCACCACCTTGCCTTATGTGAACCCCTCCTTTTTCCATCAACAACCATGGCGTCCTTGGCCTAATTCATCCCAACCCGAGGCATCCACTTCCACCACTCCTAGTTACCCACCTTTGGATCCTTCTTTGATTCAGTTCATGGCCGATATGAATTTGGCCTCCGAGGCGGCGGCTAAGGATAGAGAGGCGGCAGCTAAGTGGCGAGAGGAGGAAGCCAGGGAGAGAGCTCTTTTGTCACAGAGGATGGATAGGATGTATTATGACTTGGCTCTTGGCCAATACCCTTCTTACGATAATTGGTGTAGGGAGGGGTATAGGGAGCCAGTTGGCCCACATCCGTCCTATTTCATGTGGCCAGAGGTTGGGTATGACCAGGGTTCTAGGGTGTTCGGGGATTTCAGTGTTCAGCATGACTACTATTATGCGCCGGTTTTTGCTCAGCCGGTAGTTGATGAGGAGGAGGTGGACCCCGAGACTGCGGCTCAGAATGCTGAATGGTTTGATAGGATGGGTCCCCGGCTCGAGATTGTGGAGGGTGGCGGCTCTGGTTCGAGAGCCAGGGATGTAGATGCGTCATATGCAGAGGCCGGTCATGGCCATTTTGATACTACATCCTCTGACTTTACTGGATACTCCTGAGGCCGGAAACCCATGAGTATGACCCCTTTTAATCCAAATCTTCATCATGTTTATATTTTTGCATGCATTTAGATACTTGTATTATACCTTAGTTTAGTTATCCATTTAGTTGCATCCATTTAGGCTTGCATTAGAATTTAATTTTGTAAAATATCGTCACATGTTTAGCCTTGCATCCATATAGCGTAGTTGCATTTTGTTAGGTGTCATTTTTAGACTTTCCCGTAATTGGTACCCCCATGAGGGGCGTGCATTTATGCATTTTACCGCCACGACGAGACTTCAATATGGCACACTAGACTTTCTTGTGGGAGGTACCCCCATGAGTGTAACAACCCGAAAAATACCAATTTTTCTAGTAAAAATATTTACTAACACTTTTCAGTAGAACTTAAGTTTTTAAAAATAGGAATTTTTGTTCGGAGTCTTATTTTGAAATTCCGCGTTCGTATTTGGAATTTCTGAGAGATTTCATGAAAAGAACGTTTTTAGTCATATTTGACTTTTCTTGACTTTTAAGTCGTCTTTGACTTTTCCTTGACTTTTTAAAGTCGTCATTGACTTTTTCTTGACTTTTAAGTCGTCCTAAACTTTTCTTGACTTTTAAGTCATCTTCGACTTTTCTCGACTTTTCAGTCAACTTTGACTTCCGTTGACTTTTTCCCGACTCGCCTCATAAGTTTGAGGACCGAAATTTTATTTAAAAAAATAATATTTTGATTTATTTTTATTTAGATTTATTAAGATTTATCATAATTTAATATAATTATTTTGAATTTATTCGGAATTTAAAGAATAACGTTTACGGTTTTAACCGAACGTCATTTAACTATTCCCGACGCATCGTAATGCGCGCAACAAAAATCGAAACTCGACTTTGGCATGAGTCACGCGCCCATGTCATCGTTTTCCACTCACAACTAGATATTTTATTTGTTTGATTAAACAAATCATAATATCTAGATATTTATTAACTTTATCGATCCGTTAACGAGAATTACGCAAATCGATAAATCAGACCCAATTGCTCATCAAGCCACACGGCTCCCTCTCCTCTTTTTGTCCTTGATATTTTCTTTCTTTTCATTATAATAACATAATATCTTGATATTTGTTGTAATTAACTTTATCGTTAATTATATTTAATCGTTTACCGTACAATAATTATTAAACGCGAGTCAATTACGGAACAACAATTTCAAAACTCGACATCCACTTTGGCCTATATGTACACGGCTCAACACACCACACTTGACTCACAAACACCTTTTCACTTTTCAACAAATCAAATAAAGATCAAAATATCACTTTCTTTGATCGTTCTTCGTGTTCTTCGTCGTTCATCATTTGTTCTTCATCGTTCTTGAGCAAATCCTTCATAAAACCTTCATTTCTTAATTAAATCCTTCCTAATTTATATTTCTAGGATCTCCTCTTCGCTCCCCATCTTCACGTACGGTTTTATTTCAATTCCGACAAAATCGTTTTCAACACTTTAATTATGGAAATTCATATTTTTAGTTCTAATAATGGTTTTCTTGTCTTTTCTTATAGGGGAAGATTTTGAAGACGAGTTTGGAGACTCGTATATTTTGGGTGAAGATTAGTATACGGGTTGCTTAGTTCTTAGTTCTTATATTTTGGTGCTACTTGATTTTAGCTAGCTAAGGTAACGATTCCGAGTTACTCGACGATATAATGTCACATAGCCTTAGTTTCTTAGGTTTTAGTTCATATTATGGTTACTAATGATTTTTAGTAGTAACATGGTAAGTAGTAGGATTTATATGTTGTATGGAAATTATAATATGTTAGTGTTCTAGACATGTTAGTATGATTTAATTATAATCATGATTTTAATATGCATGATGGTTGAATTGGATGTTAAAAATGGATGTTGTTAATTAAAATGATGTTAGGATTAATTAGGGGTGGTTGTTGTGGTGGCCATTGAAGTGGCCGGTTATGGTGGTGGCTGAACCGGCCGGTTCAGGCTGGTCAGACCGGTCCAGGCCGGTCCAGCCGGTCTGGGTTGGTCATTGGTGGGTCCGGGTTTTGGTCTTTGGGTTGTGTCGATGTTTGATTGTTATGTTGTTGTGTTGACGGGTTTTAATTATATTAAGCATGCGGGAAAATATTAGAAGTCGGTTTTAGAAAAGTTAAATCAAAACAGCCCATTTGTAGCCAAAACAGCCGTGGGGCCCAGTCCAGGCCCATGTGGGTCCGGCCCATTTCAGCCCGTGGGTCCCACCTTGGGACTCGTGTCGGTTTTTGAGTTATCGTCATTTTTATCGTGTTTTGTAATAATTAGCAAGCGAAAAATATTAATAAGTAAAATATTTAATTAAAAAGGTTTTTCATTAAATTATTATTTCTCACATGTTAGAAATTATAAGACGAGACCGTAGTTTAATTGGATATCATTTAAGTCAAGCGGGGGTTTACGTAAGATTTAATAATTCACATGTTAGAAGTTTTAATAAAAATAACATGTAATGAATATGTGGATTTTATGTCTATGTGATAAAGACTCTGTTTCTAGCCGGTTTGACCAAACGGGTTTGGTCAAACTAAGATCTAGTCAGCCCCGCTTTGACTGATGACCCGTCGCGGGACTCGGGTCGGGGATTTGTCTTCAAGTAAGGTTGTATTTAATTAATGAATTAACCTTAGTAGATATGAGGCGATATGTTATTTGATTATGATTTATATGCAATTAGTCACATGTTAGGAAATGGTTTCCGTGACTGTTTAATTTTATGGTTGGTGTCGTGTTGACTAAGTACCCATAGAGAATTATGAGTATATGGCGTCTTGACCATTCTAATTCTAAATGAGTATCTTGGACCATGACATTGATAGGTCCGTACTGTCTGTAACGAGTATATAGTTCGCCGCTTGATAGCTTTTGTGTCACTGGCTTGGGCCTTTTGATACCAAGCCGGGGGCATGGCTGCCGATTTCATTTTAGGAACGGAGCCAGCTTAAGTACTAGCCATCTCTGCTTAGGGGGTCGCCTAGTAGAGTTTCTCATGTACGGTTATGTAATGAGACAGGGAATGGGTTAGCTGTTGTCGCTAGGTCTGATCAGTCTAGGACTAGGATGTTTTCCTACCTTGTGGTATAGCCTCGAGTTACAGAAGTCGACTATTGACGGTTCTAAGAACTTATGCCTGTTTGTAGAAGTATTGGTCTTTCATGTTGGTATGATTCTATGAGTTCTAGAAGGTGAGATGCAAGCCGGCTAGGATTGATAGAGTTTGGATTAACGGTTGTTAACTGATTCACATGATTAAGTGTTGATTAGGGTTTGAGTGTATCAGGGCCATGTTACTTGGTAACCGCTGAGCCAGCATACCAGCTTCCCTACCTCGAGTTATATTTTATTACCGTATTCACATGATAGCTCTCATATGCTAGGTTACATGTTAGTTAACTGTTTCGTAACATGAAAAGCATATCATATATGTTAAGGTTTTGTATTTTATATATACATTGCTTTTATGTTTTCATGTTTCATTAAACTCGACATTTCGTGGCTGGGAGAACTCGGAGTTACTCCCCACTGACTGTGGCTTCCGTGTTTATATTTAATGCGGTCGAAAAGGTGGTGAATGCATATTTGGGGTACATTGACGAGCTAGCGAGCGAAGTATTACCTAGGACCTATATTCGGTTCTTAGTTTGTATATTATTACATACTCTTTTCATTCCGTATTTATACGGGAGATATGTCTCCCGTCTTGTATATTTCTTTTGTAGAATATTATTCCGTATTGTAATGACCCTTTTTATTTATGACACCCTTGGTTATGTATTTAAATTATTTTTTTTTCTTTCCGCAAATTTGAGGGTGTCACAATGAGGGGCTTGCATTTATGCACCTTACCACCAGAACGAGACTCTAGATTAGCATATAGTTTAGTTTGCATTTACTTAGATCATGCACTTGTATTATTTCATTTTGCATTTAGCTTTAGGAATTTTATTTAGTTCATGCATTCCATTTAGAATTAGTCATCTTGCATTTAGTTAACCCTCTTGTATATATTGTTCATATTGTGAATTTTCAGCAAAAATCAAAAACCCCAAAAACAAGTTTTTATTTTTCAAAATATTTAAAAACCCAAAAACATGTTATTTGTTTTGAATTCACCCCTCACACCATGTAAATACTAAGTGTGGGGAGGGAATTCCCAAAAAATTGAAAAACCCAAAAAAATTGTTTTGTTTTCCTTTTCTTTTTTCCCTCCTTTCATATTTGAGTCACTTACTCGGGGACGAGTAAGACTTAAGTGTGGGGAGGATTTTATTTCTTTTGTATATATCGTTGATTTTTGAAAAAAGTTGAAAAATGCCTAAAAATCGAAAAATTTGAAAATTTTCCAAAAAATATATGTTTAGATTAGTTTGTATATAGTTTATTTTGTATATATTGCCGTGTGTTTCTTTTTATCTCCATCCATAGGTGCGCCCCACATCATAAGAGACACGAAAAAGGGAAAATGAAGACGCTTTGGTGAGATCTTTCCTATTTCTCTTCTCCCTTATCTCCTTTTCTTCTTACTTGAGGAAAGGATGTGTTGATGACGATTGTATGAATTTTGTTGATTGGCGTGTGTGCCACTTGTGTGCTGTTAGGAGATAGCATTAGCTTATGTGTCATATAGTCGGTTAGAGCATGTGCATTTAGGTTGTATATATGCTAGATTGCATCATGGCATATAATCACATTTAGGAAAAATGATTTAGTAATCATCTTTTTGGAGAACTTGTTGAATGTGCATAGTCCCTTTTTGCTACTTTTTTATTCATAAAGTGTTCATCTTAATCGTGGAATTTTAGACGCCCTGGGTTGTACATTTCTAGTGAGTTTTGACCCGTCTACTAATGCCGAGTCACGAGTTTGCGCTTATTCCACCTCGACAACCTCAATTGATGTGAATATTCCGATGGTAGAAAGAATTCTTAGGTGACCGTTCTTGCTATGCAACCAACCATGATTCATTGTTCTTCCACTTTTGCTCAACAAAGGAAACAAATCAAACAAGCTGAAAATATTGAGTCAATTATCATCTTTTCTTGTTTTCGTCGAGGAAATGCAAAACGGAACTTCTAGGGATTCTAGTGGACCCTTATCTAGGGTCCCTTTCGATGCCACTATGGTGGGGATACCCCTATTGTTGGTTCCGACCGCATGTCGTTGACGGAAACCGTGTGCTTTAATGCCAAAAATTGCAAACCAAAATGCATATCAAAAAGAAAGAAAAAGAAAAAGAAAGCAAAGTGTTGAAATGAAAGTTTTGAAAGCACTTAGACTCAAATCTCATTTTCCTCTTATCCTTCTTGAATCATTTGCCTTTGAAGTTGCATAGTGAGACGGGACGATCCTTGTGTCTCATTTATTTGAGAAACGTGAATTCCATATGATATTGTGCTTAATAACGTCACGAGGATTTCATTTCCATCTTTCATTTTATCGCTTTTGGCCAAGCAAATAGTAGACGGGGTTCAAAATTATCATTAGACTTGCACCGCTAGGAGGCGAATATTTTTCCATGCTTTATGATATTAGTGTCTTATAAGGATCATGCATTATTTAGACGGTTTTCCTTTTAGATATTTCCGTCACATGGATGAGGCATGTGATTTTTTTTTTGTTAGATGCATCTTTGTCGTGTTCTTACGTGTTTTTCATTTGGATGCGTCGCGATTTTGAGCAAGCCCCTACTTGCCTTGCAAGGAGGTACTCTACCTCATGAGTATCTCGTTGTGTGTTGAAGGGACGGAGGAGGCCCGTTAATTGCCTACCGTCGGATATTATTAGTAGTTTAGGTAGTAGCCTTAGTATTAGCGTAGTGTTGAATAAGGGTACTTATGGGTCTCGAATCTTGTTTACTTACTCGAGGACGAGTAAGTCTTAAGTGTGGGGAATTTTGATAAGCATTTAATTAGTCACTTTTTTCCTCTCATTTTCGTCCCCATTTTGGTCCGTTTACACGGATTTGCGTGCCCTTGATTGCATTTTGCTCCCGATTTCCCGTGCAATGAATGTCGATCTTAATTTGTAGGAATTAAGGCGGAAATGAAGAAATCGGATCATAAAGGTCTTGCATGAGTCGGGATTCGGAGATGAGATGAAGAAGTAAGGAAAGCAAACCCCAGGTGGTGCAGGCCGGCCAACTGACCGGCGGCCGGCTACCCGGCCTAGACCGCAACTCCACAACGAAGGTAAAAGAAAGAGTGAAGAAGTCAGCTGAGGTAGTGCTGGCCGGTCGACCGGCGGCCGGTCGGTCACCCGGCCTGCACTACATCAGTAACTACTTGGGAAGTGATTCGTGCTCCAGGCCGATAGGAGGCCGGTGGCCGGTGGACCGGCCAGGAACACATTTTTCACACTTAGAAGAATTTTGAAGATGAAGAAATTGAAGCTACTGATGTGCTCCAGGCCGGTCAGAGGGCCGGCGGCCGGTCGACCGGCCAGGAACACAAATCCGCATTTCGTCAATTCTTCTATTTTCTTTCTTAATTTTCGAGATACCTATATATACCCTTCCCCTAATATTTTGTAAGGAGCTTTTCATTATCTCTTAGCACAAAACCAATGATAATTTGTAACCTCTATTAGTCTCTAATTACTCTCTTAATCGTTCCCTAATTAAACTTAATTTCTCATTTCAAGTTGGTAGATCTAGTCTTTCCTAGTAGAATTATCATAGTTTTGGGTTTGTATTGAGGATTTTGGGGTGAAGACATTCTCCCTATTCACTAATACAAGCTTGTTGGTATAAATTTCTCATCTTTTTGTTATTTATGCAATTTATTTTCATTTCTAGTTTATTGTTTATCATTTGATTGTTATTATTATTCATTTCCTTAGCATGATGTTTATTTCACTATTCATTGTCTCTAGTTGTTTGATTTCCCTTAGAATGAGTGAGTAGATTCCCTCTAGGGTTTAGGGGGAGCCTAAGGGAGGATTATGTGGGATAATTAGTTGGGTAATTAGTAGATTTGTGGTAATAGTTTGGGTATTACCCATATGCACAGTAGGTGTTTGATGAAATGTGTAAACGAAAGTTGCCCATTTTATCAAGTATCGTTTGATTATCTCTTAAGCGACGGTGGTAGAGATGATTAGACTAAGTGTTTATATGGGTGATTTGAGACAAATGCGGTGGCTTTGTTGATGATTATTAATTGTTGAGACATTAGCAATTAATCCTACTCGAATTTGTTACCCATTTGCTAATCACTAGACTAACCCATTAATCCCCCTAAGGTGAACCCTTTACCTTAGTTTTTTCCTTAATTGTCTTCCTCTTGTTATTTAGTGATTACTTGCATTTCCTAGTTTTTAGTTAATTTTCCAATCAATCTCTTATTAGGCTAGAATGAGATTCATTCAAACTTGTAGTTGACCCCTCCATCCTTGTGGTTCGACCCCGACTTCCGCTATCGCATTAGTTGGGTTTTATAAATTGTTTTTGCTTGAGCGGTACGCGACAATCCGTTCATCAATCATCAATTATCGAAGAGTCATGTTTATTTCACTAAGTCTTGTATTATATAGCTAACTTTTAACTTGTGTATATTTTAGTTTTGTTTAAGATGTCATGAGAACAAAGACGAGGACGAGGGCAAAGAATAGTATTTAGGGAGCCGGAGCTACAAGAGGAGGAGATGAGCTCTGAAAACGACAATGGCATGGAGATAATAACCGAAATTCCAACCCTTTTGACACCGCGAATCCAAACCCTTCGACATGAAAAGAAAAACCACTTGATATAGAGCCTGGAAAATTATGGTACACATACATCTCGCCCACTACAAGGATATCTCCGGCTTTCGGCTAACTGACGGCCCTTCTGACGGAAAAAATACTCCGTCAGTAATTTCGGGAAACTGGCGGAATTTTGACAGAAAACTGACGGAAATTTAGTCCTGACGGAAATTTCGTCATTATCCGTCAGTGCAAAATGGCGCGTTGACTAAAGTCAATGGCGCCAAAATTAACTGACGGTCACTGACAGAATTTCCGTCACTAACATCGTCAGTACCTATTCTCACATCAGTCAACACTTCCCTCTGTCAAACAAGCATGTGACGGAAATTTCGTCAGTAATCTTTAAATACTCACGGTAATATTTTCGAAAACACGGGATGCTGACGGATTCCTTACGGAATTTGCGTCAGGAGTTTCTTTCAATACGAAATCAAACCATCATCTCCCTCATTCCCCCAATTCGATTTTTTCCTAAAACCTAATCCCCAAATCCCCAAATCCGACAACCACCAGCTCGGCTACCACCACCTCCTACCACCACCTCCGACTACCACCTCCTACCACCACCAACTGACGGAATTTCCTTGGTAAGTTTCTTTTGATCCTTCATTTAATTTATCTCTTTTCTCCTTTTAATTTTTTACTCCATCTTTCTTTATTTATTTGTTGTAGATCCGACAACGACCACCACTACCTACCTCCGACGACGACCACTGTCACTTGACGCCGCTGCCATTCACCGTGCTTGCTTTTTTTTATCATTAGGTAAAATATTTACCTTTATTTCAATTCCTCCCTCCGTCTTAATCATTTGCTTGTATTTAATTGACTTAGGATAGTAGCCATTATTGTTTTTGATGATGAAATTATTGTTATTGTTAGTTAATTTGATTGTCTTTAATTGATTTAAGATAGTAGCTAATCATTGGCTTAATCATGTTCAATTGAGCTAATTTAAATGTTAGTAGCTAATTATTACATGTGTTGTGGATGTTAAAATTATTACATGTGTTGATATTGACTTAGTACATACCAAGGAGTAATTTTTGAATAGTCCCCGTTTTGGGACTGTCTTTCTACGTTTCAAGTCACTTAGGTAGTAAATACATAACTTGTGATTTATTAATGAGGAAAGAGTTCGGTAACAATTCTTTAATGTTCTCTGAATGCATTTGTTGAGTAAATATATATTCAAAATTGTGTATTTAGAGAACAAAGGGGAATTGCTGCCGAACTTTTTCCTCATTAATAAATTACAAGTGGTGTTTGCTAGTGACTTGAAACGTAGATTGATGGGTTTAGGTTGGAGTGATAAGGACCCAATTGAAGAAAAAATTTTACTTGTTAATATATATATATATATATATAAATATACATATATATATATATATATATATTATAGTATATATAATATATATATATATATATATATATATATATATATATTGGTAATAATAAATGTTTAATTTATTGTGTGTGATTATTGATTATCATTGTTGTTAATTAAGATAATTTATTTATATAACATATATATATATTTGAAATGTAGATACATAATAACATGAAAAGATTAGAACAATAGTGGATGTATGAAAAATCAGACGAAAAAAAGAAACCCAAGATAGTATTTGCAATGGGGGTGAAAGAGTTTATTGAATTCGCAGAACAATCTAGTGAGTATAAGGATTTAGGCGGTGAAATGAGGTGTCCATGTAAGAAATGCGATAACTTAACTTTTAAATCGAAAAGGGAGGTTCAAAATCATCTATGGTCGAATGGTTTTACTGATAATTATTATGTATGAAGTATCACGGTGAGAAACTGGCTACCGAAGAGAGTTCAAGTAGTATCGTAGTTAGTGAGAATTCTTACCGGGAGTTGGTTGAAGATGCATTACGTGATAATGTTGAGCAAATAATGGAGGCTCGACTTAATCCCGATAACCTTAGCGATGAAAAAGTTCGTTATACCCCACATCCCCAAGTTTCATCCTTTTCTAGATTGTTAAATAAAGCCGAACAACCAGTGTATGAGGGAAGTAGTATGAGTTTGTTGTAAGCGGCTGCTAGGTTGGTAGCACTAAAATGTGAGAACAACTTATCTCTTAGATGCGCCAATGGTTTTATGTCGTTCACTAGTGACATTATTCCAAAAATTAATCAAATGGCGCGCAATTTTCAAGAGATTAAGAATTTGCTTAAGGGACTCCAACTACTCAATGTGAAAATCGATGCATGTCCTACCGGTTGCATGCTTTTTTGGGAAGAAAATGCTAATCTTGAGGAATGTACCAAATGTCATGCCTCTCGGTATAACGGTAAAAAGAATTTAAGTGGCCGTAAGCGAATACCATGTAAACCACTGACTTATTTCCCGCTTGCGTCAAGGTTACAACGACTATTTGCAACCAAACACATAGCAGGTGAGATGAGTTGGCACCATAAAAACTCTCGATTAAGAGAAAGAGGGACAATGGCACACCCAAGTGATGGAGAAGCGTGAAAACATTTCGATATAGAGCATTCAGAATTTGCAAGTGAGCCTCGCAATGTTCGCCTAGGTTTGTGTACAGATGGATTTTCACCTTATGACCAATTCAGGAAGTCTTACTCGTGTTGGCCCGTGGTTGTCACCCCGCACAACTTACCCCCTTGGTTATGCATGAAGAGGCAACTTATGTTCTTATCTATGATCGTACAAGGTCCTAGTTACCCTAAAGCAAAATTAGATGTCTACCTCCAACCGTTGATCAAAGAGTTGAAAGAATTTTAGGAAACCGGTGTGGAAATGATAAGTGATATTTTGTACTGATTTATCCCCCGTTTTAGCTCGATTTCCATACGATTTATGCACTTTGTTAAGTGATTAACGAGCTAATATTGCTATTCTAGTTGTTTTGCGTGTTTTGACTCGTTTTATAGGAAATGAAGCGGTTTTGCTATATTTTCCTACTTTATGGAGCAAAGGCACTAGGATACGAGTTTTCAAGGAATTGATGATAGCTAGTTCATGATTTGATTACGATTCCGCTACATGCTTCCTCAATTGGAGTTATTTTGGACTTTGGCTTTGAACTCAAAAAGAAACATCAACCCAAGTCAAAAGAAGATCAGCCCAAGCCCAATTTCGTATTGCATTGACCAAGACCAAGGCATAGGATTCCGTGCCTAAGACGAAAAGACGGAAGAATCCATCTTGCACATTTACCCGATCGGATTACCATTTACCCGATCCGGTATTTCTGCAATTGGACGTTACTTAGCTCTTCTTCAAACCAAGCTTAAATGAGTGCATTAATGCTTTGACTAGGGTATGAATTGGACGAGGGATCAGCAGCCATGCAGCCCTATAAAAGCCAATGATCATCACACACAATTATCATCCAATCATCCAATTATCCATTATCATCTTATCATCATATACTTATCTCTTATCATACAATAACACATTTCATAGTTTGTTTCTTTCTTACAAGTTTTTAGTTTATTTCTTAGTGTTTCTCTAGTGTTTTCATAGCTTTTGTTATTGGATATTTGTTCTTTACTTTCGTTCTTATATATTCATATTCCAAACTCGGTAATTCTCTATCGTTTACTATGCAATTCTCATCATGAACTTTAATTTAATTAGTATTGTTTTCATATTGTTGTTGTTAGGAAATCAATCTAAAATTAATCTAGTTAAAACCAAAATATTGTTTAAGATGTCACATTATATTTTACCTAATCATATAATCCTAAAAATTGTCATTAGAATCATTATTAATATAATAACCATAATCACTTTAGCATTTATATTTCATAGTTTAATTTCCTACATCTTTTTCTTATTAATTTTTTTAATCACATGATCACATTAATTAGATAAAATATTGTAAGATTAACATTATGTAAATAAAATAAATAGAGTTGTAATATTGAAATGATTTACGAGTTAAATGAATTAAAAGAAGAGTAGATACCAATTGAACCATCTAGTTGTTTCTTCCTTTGGTCATGCTAAATTCTATAACTATGTTTAGTGGCCATAAACAATTGTTTGTATTAGTCAATTTCTATCTTTATAACGAGAGTTGGGTTGGGAATTAGGACTGCCAATAGGGGTTTAGTGACTTAACCATGCTGAGAGGACGTTAGGACCCACTAAAAGGTCGGTACGAATCCGAAAGGAATATACCGCTACAAGGCCTAGATAATCATAGTAATTCTAATATTGGTATCTGTGAGACTTTTGTATCGTTTTACATGTATTTCCCTTTCGCTATTTCAATTTGATTAGTTAGTTTATTTTACCGTTCTTAGATAGTTTACTTTATTATTATTATCTAATTAGTTTACTTTATTGTCTTTCTATTTCCGTTCCTAGATAGTTTACTTTATTATTATTATCTAGTTTATTAGTCTAGTTATATAGTCTTTCAATATTGTCATTTAAATATCGCTTTAGTTAGATTTTAAATACTGTCACTTGGATCAGAATACTTCCCCGATCGGGTACGTGACAATCCGATCGGGTAAGTCTTCTGTTTTGAGTTTTACATTCTGCAATTTACATATTTGTCATTTACATATCGTCATTTACATACTTGTCATTCTATTTTATGTTAATAGCTTATACAACCACCTCAAGTGACTCGAACTTAAATGAAAATCAATCCATAGCAATTCATAGTTAACACGTACTCCCTGAGGATCGACACCCTACTTCCCTAATTACATTCCTTATGTTGTTAGCCTAAGTGCGGGTAATTATTTTTGTATCGGGACCGCGACATAACCGATCAAATTTTGGCGCCGTTGCCGGGGAGCACGGTTTTGTTTATCTATGTATTGTTGGTTTTTGTTTATCAATTCTACCATTTCTAGGTGCAATCGTACCTAAATCGTTACTAACTTTCATTTTTGTGTTTTTTCTTGTAGGTTGACAAAAATGGTACTAACAAGGGAAGATCCAAGGTACCGGGTTTTTGAGCTCGCTAGTGGGATCCTAAGGGTCCATATGACTTTGATTGCTCTCATTGAGGGTAACCAATTTAGTGGAAAACCAAACGAAAACCCGTCACACCATCTACAAACCTTTTGCGAATTGTGTCAAACCTTTGTGAGGGAGGGAATCACCCAAAATCAGATTAGAGAAACCCTTTTTCCTTTATCACTAAAGGGAGAAGCTAAATGGTGGTTCACCCGTCGTTTAAAGGAAGCCACAAGACCTATGGAGTGGGAAGAGATTGTCATTGCTTTTCACCGTAGGTTTAGAACCAATTTGTCAAACCTATCAATTAAATCACAAAATGAAAGTGGGGAAGGTTCACAAACCAATGGGGGAGAGCGAAAGATAAGTCGAGTGGAAACTTCAAATGATGTTGACACTACCATTTCCTTAGCCTGTCCCGTTCAACCAGACGAAACCACCCCAAAAAGCACTTTATATCGCCCAAAAGTTTTCAACCCATTTACCTCATTAACAACACCATGTGAACTTTGTGGTGGGATAGGGCATACACCTCAACGATGTGGGAACAAACTCACACCCTTAAACCCTTTCCACCCACAATTTCGCCAAACTCAACCCACAAATATACCTCATACAATTCCAAACTCGTCCTTTCAAAATGATCATGTGATAGCAAAAGTAGATGTTAAGTTAAGGGAAGTAATCCAATCCCAACATAATATGTACTCAAACTTCTTTTCAAGCTTAAACTCACTCAAATCAGCCATTTTATCTCTCCAAAAGAGAGTAGAGGAGTTGACCCCATCGAGTTCTAGCCAACACACCCAAGGGAGTGAAACACCATCGATTGTCACAATTGACATGATTAGTGATAAACCTTGTGATCATCCTCTTGGGAATGAAAAGAGTAAGGAGCCTATCTTTAGGTTACCCCATGAACTTTGCAACAATCCAACACTAGCCAAACCAATCAAAGTCCCTACACATGAGGAGACATCCCGTCTCAAAGCCTTGATCATGAAATTGATAAAAGATCAAGGGAAATTGGAAGAAAAAATTGGAGAAGTAACTTTGGCAACAAACGAAGCTTTTTCAAAATTGGAGGCACGGATTGGCAAAACATCTAGGCAAAAAGAAGCAACCAAAGACTCTCGCAAGGAACCTAGCCTTGAAGAAGGGAAGATTCTCATTCCTTCCAAACTTAAGGACCCAGGTTGTTTCAACATTTCTTTCACAATGTGTTTTCATAAGGTCAAAGGTGCATTGTGTGATCTAGGAGCCGCTATTAGCGTCATGCCTTTTGATTTCTATCCTTACAATTGCCCAATACAAATGAAATTCACTAGTACTAGCCTTCAACTAGCCGATGGATCTATGCATACTCCCGCAGGAATTGTAGAAGATGTCCAAATACGGATTGGATACTTCCTCGTTCCCGTCGATTTCTATGTCATATTTTCAAAGAAGGAAAGGAATGACTATATTATATTAGGAAGACCCTTCCTAAATACGGTTGGAGCTTGTATAGATGTGAAAGGAGAAAAGATCACATTTGAAGTAGATGGATCGAGTGCAACCTTTGATAAAAGGGGGAATGTGTTGAGCGTTAGAGATGGCGACCTCGAGGCTTTCAAAGCTGCGGAGGCATGATTAGAATAGATTGCCATGGGTGTTGGCAAAAGGTAAATGAGGAAATTCAAGGACGAATCCAGCTACAAGGAGCTCAAGTCCCTTCATAAGGCTTAAGGAGGGATAGCAAAACATAGTCTAACATGACTTAAAAATGCGCTTGTCGGGAGGCAACCCGTCTTTTTCTTTTCTTTTTCTTTATGCATTCTTTCTTTTACTTATTAGACAATGATTTTAATTTGGACTATTTTATTTGGACTCTATTTTTGGATTTTGTGTTGTAATAGTTAGGAACAATTTTTCGTTTTACTTGTTATTGTGCATGTCTAGTATATCGTTTTTTGTACTTAGAATCGGAGGACCTATTGAGACAAGAAGGAGCTATCCTTGTCCCAAGTTGCCAAGATCACTAAGGTTAGTAAGTATGTGCAAGGACATAGCCAAAAGGTAAGAGCAAGTGGCAAAGAAAATAGAAACAAAAACCGGACCAGCAAGTTTCCCCGATCAGATTGCTATATACCCGATCGGGTAATGGTTGCCTCGTATTTTGCTCTAATTTCTTCTATAAAACCCACTTGCTTCCCTTTGATTGCTGCCTTATACCCGTGTTCTTCAATTGCAAAGCTCAAAATTCTCTCAAAACCTTCAATTCTTAGTCTTTTCTTACAAAATTTGTTCCTATAGTTCATCAAGGGCAACTTCTAAGCATCATTAAGTAAGTTATTTCTACTTTAGTTACTTCAATCCCTCTATATTTTTCAGAAATCCAACATCAACAAACCCTAACTCAAAATTGGGGGTTCTTGATTTTGATTGCAAAACTTGTTTAAATTGGATTTCTAATGATTCTTACATGCTATAGAGTGAATTTTAGTGATTAATTAGGATGATTACTATGATTTGAATGCTCATATGCTCCTTAGGATACTCATCTTTACTATATGCTAAGAACTTTTGCTTAAGTGGTAGTATTATGCTTGAATTCATGCTTTATACTATGAACTTATGATCTTGTCATGTTAATTTAGCATTAGTACCCTTAGGTAGTAGCCAAATTCATGATTCTAGTGTATGTTACTCATCTTAGTGACATATTGTTATGCTTAAAACATCCATTTGTGCTCAAAAGATAGCATGACAATGTTTCATTAAGGTCACTATGCTTGAACTTGTGCTCAAAACTTAGTATTCTAACATGTAAGCTATCAACTTGTGTTTATGAATGAAGTGTTTTAATACTAGTTATTTGTAGAAAATGGCACCTACATTAAGGAAATCAAAGAGGGCAAGAACCTCCACTCAAGGAGAGAGTAGTAGAGCACAAGAAGAAGATATAGAAATGCTTGAAGCAAACGATCAACCCGAAAATCAAGGAAATGCTATGCATGATCCTAACTTTCCGGATGTTGAATTTATTTCACACAAGCAATGATAAAATTGGTGTATACTTAAAAGCAAAGGTATGAGGGCTACCAAGTTCCTCAATGTTTATTCTTTAAGGCATATGAAACTTTATAAGCATGTTAAAGTGTTATTTAGGGGCTTAGGTATGAATGCTAGCATGAACTTTAGTTATGAGACCTACCCTCAATTAACCCTTGAATTCTTAAGCTCATTCGAGTTGCACATGTCTAGAAATAGAAATACCATGCCTCAAGTTCAGTTTCGCTTGTTTAATGATGATTATAATATGAACTTGGAGAACTTTGCTAGACAATTTGGTCTCACCACTGAGGATACTGTTACCTCACCTCCGGAAGACTTTGATATTTGTGGGAAAATATCCGTATACTTCCCTTTAAATCATACAGGATTATAATGAAATTATGATTATATGATTAATAGTCATAAACGAAAATGCATAAAAACAAGAGATTAGAAATAACCTTTAGTCCTTGCTTAAAGGCCTAAGAACAATATCAAAATGATGATATCTCCTAATCGTAGCACCCAAGATAGAATGAGAAATGCCCTTTAATTTGCTAGAATATTTTTGTCAAAAGTTACTGTTAACTTTTAATTTTTGTGATGTAAAAATGATGGAGGCACAAGAGAGTGAATTAGGGTTTGAAGAAAAGAAAACTAAATTCCTCCACTCCTTCTCCTTCTCACGGCACCCATTAGGTTATATGGGGAGATATTTTCTCCTATAATTAACCACTAATGGACCGAAAATTCCAGAGTGAATCTGGACTTTATTTCGGTTAAATTCGCTTTAATATATAATGTGTATTATTATTATAAATGTCATTTGTGTTGTCATGTATTAATATGTCCATACAACATTTTGTAGTGGATATATTAATACCGGTCTGACAACATCTAATATGACACTCGTATAATATATACGTTAATTATAATTATCCGTATAATTATAATTTGCTAATTCAATATAACATTTTATATTCAATTTACGAATTAACATTTTAATTCGCATAAGCTTACATTATATATATGCTGATTAAATACAACAGTTTATATTTAATTACAAATTACTTTTAATTCGTCTCAGCTTATATTATTTAATCGTTATTGAATAATCGTCTCATCATCACATTGACTAACCTTTTAGTCAAATACACCGACTAACCTTTTAGTCATATAATAGGGCATCAATATGATTATTTTCTCAAATAATCACATCTCTCAAACACATCCTTTAGGTGTGACTTTTAGAGACCAGTTGATCACCGCCATCTGTATGACAATAACGTCAAACTTATCTAGCAAGCCAACCATTATTGATAAACGTTAATCAACTGATTATTATACAAAGTATACCCTGTGAACCTACAGAAATTTATTTATGTTATTGCACTAACTGTGGAGGACACTAGCTCCAACAATCTCCCACTTTTCCGTACAAGTGTATGTGCGATAACCGATTCTCATATCCATAATAAATTTCTCCCACTCAATGTAAACCAATTTGCAAAGTCCGTATTCACAAAGGTCGTAGTTTACAAGTGATCAGTATCAGCGTGGGTTTCCTTCACCGCGACTAGAGAGGAGTACTTAACTGGGATAAACAATCTTTAATTCGATCCCCAACCATGGCCTGCATTTCAGTTACAGCTCCTCGAGTGGCCCTGAGAAATAACATAACCTGATAAAGGTTGGATATTTTCTTCAACTCGAATCTTGCAGATACAAGCGCAGTATGAAATGACCCAGTAAAAATCTACTTAGCCTCCTATTACGGTCGACCATGAGAAAGAAACCAAAGTCACCCAAAGACTGGCTTAATCTCAAGAGACAGTCGATAGTCAAAAGAATCGACTCTAGGAACACTATGGACGTCCTATCCACGACCTGGCACCTAATGTTATGAAACATTTAGGACTCCATAACGTTGTCACAAAATTGTCCTGCAAGGTATCATTATAACTCGCATATGTGATCGATCAGTCAACTGTTTGACTTATGGCTCGTTGAACCCACCATCAATCGACTTCACAGAATAATTTCCAGAGTTATCAGCTCATGTAGGCGATTACGAACCAAAACAAATATAATGTAATTCAGTTCACTTTGTGGTGTTCAATGTTGTCAGTACAACCCACATGAAAAACAAAATATAAAACAAAACGATGATTTCATAGATTGTTTTATGAAAAAGATACAGGTGTCTAATCCAAATAAAACAACTAATACAACTCAGGAACACGTTTTGATTCCCATGGAAATAACGTGCCCTTCATGCTTATCATATCTCAATGGTTTAGTGAGAGGATCTGCGACGTTATCATCCGTAGCAATCTTGTCTATCACTATCTCCCTTTGCTCCACGTAATCTCGGATCATGTGAGCCTTCGTTGTACCTGCCTAGACCTTGTTGCTGGACTTAGGCTCCTTAGCCTGGAAGATGGCACCACTATTATCACAATAGATGGTGATCGGTTCATCCGAACTAGGAACTACAGTTAGTTCCCTGTGAAAAATTGACGCATCCATTAGCCTTCCCTTCGCAGCCTCGGAAGCACATAGTCTGGACTCAAGCCGTAGAATCTGCATAACACTTTGTTTGGAGCTTTTCCAGCTGACCGCAGGCGCCATAAGAGTAAACAAATCCAGACTGAGATTTCGAGTAATCTCGATCCGTTTGGAAGCTAGCATATGCGTAACCGATTGCGCATAGCTCAGTGTCACCTCCATAAGTCAATACCCAATCCTTAGTCCTCCGTAGGTACTTAAGGATATTCTTAACAGCCATCCAGTGTGTTTCACCTGGGTTGCCTTGGTATCGACTCGTCATACTCAATGCATATGCCACGTCTGGACGTGTGCATATCATGGCATACATGATCAATCCTATAGCTGATGCATAAGGAATCCGACTCATGCGCTCGACCTCTTCCGATGTCTTTGGTGCCTGAGCTTTACTCAAATGCATCCCAGAGACCATTGGAAGGTTCCCCTTCTTGGAGTTGGTCATGCTGAACCTCTCAAGAACCTTATCTATATAAGACTCCTGACTGAGGGATAACATCCGTCGTGATCTATCTCTGTAGATACGGATCCCCAAAATTCTTCGTGCCTCGCCCAGATCTTTCATCTGGAAATGGTTCTTTAACCAAACTTTTACCGAAGTTAAGAGAGGTATGTCATTCCCAATTAAGAGTATGTCGTCAACATACAATATTAGGAAGACAATCTTGCTCTCACTTGACTTGATATATAAGCATGGTTCCTCGACCGATCGAGTAAATCCATTCTCTTTTATCACCTGGTCGAAACGATGATTCCAACTCCGAGAAGCCTGCTTACGTCCCTAGTGGAACGCTTAGCTGCATACATTCTTATGTTTTAGGATCAATGAAACCTTCGGGTTGTACCATGTAATTTCCTCCTCCAAATAACCGTTTAAGAAGGCGGTTTCACATCCATCTGCCAAATTTCATAGTCATGAAAAGCGGCAATCGCTAAGATTATCCGAATGGAACGCAGCATGACTACGGGTGCAAAGATTTCATCATAATGCAAACCGTGCACTTGAGGGAAACCCTTTGCCACTAGTCGTGCCTTGTATGTATCTGGTTGTCCTTCTACA
>JAIUZE010071005.1:0-71317 GCA_022085475.1 Heliosperma pusillum
ACATGAAAAGCATATCGTATATGTTAAGGTTTTGTATTTTCCATATACATCTCTTTTATGTTATTCATGTTTTATAAAACTCGACATTTCGTGGCTGGGAGAACTCGGAGTTACTCCCCACTGACTGTGGCTTCCGTGTTTATATTTAACGCGGTCGAACAGGTGGTGATGCATACATGGGGTACATTGACGAGCTAGCGAGCGAAGTATTACCTTGGACCTATATTCGGTTCTTATACACTCTTTTATTTCAGTATTAACGGGAGATATGTTTCCCGTCATGTATAAATCTTTTGTAAAATATTATTTTCCTTTTGTTATGGACTTTTATTTATGACACCCTTGTTTAAGTATTTAAATTATTTTTTTTTCTTTCCGCAAATTTGAGGGTGTCACAGTTGGTATCAGAGCATTTTTGCTCCCGACGCACGTTTGTGTACCCTTGCATAAATAACTTGACCTTAATAAAATAATAAACCGTGAGATAGAAGGGTAAGATGGTTGATTAGGATTTATGTTGTAGTCTAATTTGTTATGCTAATTGTTAGGAGTAGTAACTTAATTTGTTTTGTTTCTTATGAAGACGGTTGGACCGTGTGTAGAAGAGATCGTTGTTAGTGCCAACCAGGTCCCTCCTCATAAAGAAGACAATTGCCAAGGAGGCTATGCTTGGGTGGCTAGCCAAATTGCTAGGAGCAATATTACGCCTTATGGTGGGATAAGTGTTACCTAGAAGGAGTATCCTCTACCGAAGATTTGAAGATTTATAAGCCTAATTGAAGTGAATTCCTTCTTCATCTTTGAATTCTCTTGTCCTTATAGTATTATGCCTTCTTCCTTCCATCTAGGTACTGCTTTCTCTTCCAACCTAGTTGCCTCTTGAAAATTTCTCTTGATAGTTCCTTCATCTTAACATTAGTATCCTTACCTCCCTCTTGTAACATTTTATGGATGTCATAACCATCGGTTTGAGGTATATTATACTTAGTCGGAAGAACTTTGAATCTTGTGGAATATTAGTGTTTGTTAGAATGAACTTGTGATTTGAGGAAAATGTTATAGATCTAATTTCACCATATGGTGGTAAGAGTTGGTATCTTTGAGGAAGGTGTGGTGAAGTATGTTAATAATTTTAAAGCTTGATGCTTGTCATGACTTGTGAGTAATAGTTCATGATATTCGATGGTATAAGGTCGAAGGAATTGGCTATGACTTCTTAACTCATTAGTAATTTAGTCTTTTGGACTTAGAAGTTTAGTATTAGTTTGAAGACCATGCTTATGATATGTCTATTAGGTGTAAATAAGAAGTTTTGAATGATATCTTGAGGTGCGAAATACTTTTGAGGTTAAGTAACGTCTTGTGGTTTCCTTTTTGTGGTTGTGAGTATAGACTTGGTGGAAAAGCTTTTGGCTATAGTTCTTGGATTTAAATATATGATCTTACCTTATGGTATCGGGGACTCGTTTGAAGTAGTAAGGTTTCGTTGGAAGTTGAACCATATTACTTGAGGATTATAGATATAAGCGAGGCTCGATGATGTAATCAATGATGGAAATACCTTGGGATGTAATGATGATGTTTGGCTTAAAGTTGCAATATAGTTTTGGGAATCGAAATAATCCTAATGATAGTTGGTAGTTGTGGTTAAGAATTTTAGTGATTCTTTAAGTGTTACTTGGAAAATTGTGGTCTTTAAATGTTGGACCCTAACGGGAATAATTACCTTGAGGAATTTTGGATTTGGATGACCAAACTTGAGGAATATAGTCATAAGCGAAAACCGATGTATTGAGTGTTTGGAAGAGATAAATAGATTGATTTACGGTCGCATTGCCCTATGATTGGCAAAAGTTAAGTGAAATGATATTGGGTGACTAATCTCTTTTGAGGAGTTGTGTTTTAACTTTTGAAGTTGAGAAAGTTAATTGTTAATAACTTAAGATAATGAATTTTGGAATAAATGGATCAAAGGATTTCATAGTAAGTCTCCTTTACTTTGGGATTGTTAGCGGCATTGTTTCCCAAATTATAAATATTTTGATGGTGGTTTCCAATAAAAGTTTTGATGGACCTTAGAAGATTCTGATGGAATTTGAATAATTGGGAGTTGTTACTCGATGTGTCATGCTTAGGAAATATTTTGATAGGAATCTGATGATTGAAAATGTGGAGGATAAATTGCACTCTCTTGAGGAATAGATTCTGGTGCAGTTAGTGTTGTCAAGTTACGATCAACATTTTAGTTATCATAGATGGAAGATAGTATTGAGGTTTATTCCTCTCTATTCCCTCAAATTGATCCTTAGGCAATTCGCTACTTTTCAATCCTTTCCCTTTTTAGTTCTTTTAAATCGTTTGAGCGTACCTCCTATTATCACGATTTGTGATTTCGATGTTCGAATCGCTCTTCGTTCGTGTAATGTCTTCTTGTTGTGTTTCTATCCTTGAGAAAACTTTCAAAATCTCCTTCTTTCTTTTCCTCTTTCTTTTCGATGTATTCTTTCGAATATTTCGTTCCTTCTATTAATTATCATCTCGTATAGATAGGTTATTAGAAGCTTTAGTTAGAAATTTTAGGCATAGATAGTAGAATTATTACCGGACTAAAAGCTTTTGGAAATATTTTACGATTTCAAGTATTTTTACCGTCATGGAGTGTTGAGACTTATTGGAGACGTTCGATAACTAGTTTTCTCATTTATTGATGCGAAAAGGTATCTTTTAAAGTCTTTGATTCGGACGACGAGGTTCTTGACCGCGGACGAGAACTTTCCGTTCCATTGATAAGACTCAGTATTTTTATTACAAGTATATTTTTAACAGTTTTGAAATAGACCTACATATATGTTACGTTCCTTCTTCTAAGTTTCGAGGACGAAACTTTTTAAAAAGGAGGGGTGATTGTAACAACCCGAAATATACCCGATTTTTCTAGTAAAAATATTTACTAACACTTTTCAGTAGAACTTAAGTGTTTAAAATAGGAATTTTTGTTCCGAGTCTTATTTTGAAATTCCGCGTTCGTATTTGGAATTTCTGAGGGATTTCATGAAAAGACCGTTTTTAGTCATCTTTGACTTTTCTTGACTTTTAAGTCGTCTTTGACTTTTCCTTGACTTTTTAAAAGTCGTCATTGACTTTCCTTGACTTTTAAGTCGTCCTAAACTTTTCTTGACTTTTAAGTCATCTTTGACTTTTCTCGGCTTTTCAGTCAACTTTGACTTCCGTTGACTTTTTCCCGACTCGTCTCATAAGTTTGAAGACCGAAATTTTATTTAAAAAATAATATTTTTGATTTATTTTTATTTAGATTTATTAAGATTTATCATAATTTAATATAATTATTTTGAATTTATTCGGAAATTAAAGAATAACGTTTACGGTTTTAACCGAACGTCATTTAACTATTTCCGACTCATCGTAAATCTCGTAACAAATTCAAAACTCGACTTTGGCATGAGTCACACGCGCGTGTCATCGTGTTCCACTCACATTAGATATTTTAATTCTTTTGATTAAACTAATAATAAAATTTAGATATTTATTTACTTTATCGATCAGTTAACGAAAATTACGCAAATCGTTTACAAAACTGACCCGATATCACCCATACCACACGGTTTTTCTTCCTCTCTTAGCCTTGATATTTTATTTCTTTTCATTATAATAACATAATATCTTGATATTTAATTCAATTAACTTAATATCTAATTAATTACGGTAATATAATTATTATACCGGGTCAATTCCATAACCACAATTTCAAAACCCAACTCACTAGTTTGCTCTATATTACACGACACTCCTCACCCCACTTTACTCACAAACAACTTTTCATTTTACAACAAATCAACTTAAGATCAAATAAATCGTTCTTCATCGTTCTTGAACGTTCTTCGTCGTTCTTCATCCGTTCTTCGTCGTTCTTGAGCAAAACCTTCATAAAACCTTCATTTCTTAATTAAATCCGTCCTAACTTATATTTCTAGGATCTCCTCTTCGCTCCACATCTTCACGTACGGTTTATTTTCAAATCCGACAAAATCGTTTTCAACACTTTAATTATGGAAAATCAAAGTTTTAAGTCTAATAATGTTTTTTTTGTCATTTCTTATAGGGGAAGATTTTGAAGACGAGTTTGGTGACTCATATATTTTAGGAGATGATTAGAAGACGGGTTTCTTATTTTCTTGGTTCTTATTATTTTGGTGCTACTTGATTTTAGCTAAGCTAAGGTAACGATTCCGAGTTACTCGACGATATAATGTCACATAGCCTTAGTTTCTTAGGTTTTAGTTCATATTATGGTTACTAATGATTTTTAGTAGTAACATGTTAAGTAGTATGATTTATATGTTGTATGGAATTTTTAATATGTTAGTGTTCTAGACATGTTAGTATGATTTAATTATAATCATGATTTTTGTATGATTGATGGTTGAATTGGATGTTTAAAAATGGATGTTTGTTAATTAAAAACATGTTAGAATTTAATTGGGGTGGTGGTTGTTGTGGCCGTGGAGGTGGCCGGGTATAGTGGTTTGTGAACCGGCCGGTTCAGGCTGGTCAGACCGGTTCAGGCCGGTCCAGCCGGTCTGGGTTGGTCTATGGTGGGTCCGGGTTTTGGTCTTTGGGTTGTGTCAATGTTTGATTGTTTAATTGTTGTTTTGACGGGTTTTAATTATGTTAAAGCATGCGGGAAAATATTAGAAATCGGTTTTAGACAATTAAAGCAAAACAGCCCATTTATGTCAAAACAGGCCGTGGGCCCATCCAGGCCCATGTGGGGTCCGGCCCAACTCAGCCCGTGGGTCCCACTTTGGGACTTGTGACGGTTTTTGAGTTATCGTCATTTTGATCGCGTTTTGTAATAATTAGCAAGCGAGAAATATTAATAAGTAAAATATTTAATTAAAAAGGTTTTTCATTAAATTATTATTTCTCACATGTTAGAAATTATAAGACGAGATCGTAGTTTAATTTAATATCCTTTTAGTCAAACGGGTTTTGGTATGATAGATTAATTCACATGTTAGAAGTCTTAATAAAATAACATGAAATGAATATGTTGATTTTATGTCTATGTGAAAAAGACTCTGTTTCTAGCCGGTTTGACCAAACGGGTTTGGTCAAACTAAGATCTAGTCAGCCCCGTTTTGACTGATGACCCGTCGCGGGACTCGGGTCGGGGATTTGTCTTCAAGTAAGGTTGTATTTAATTAATGAATTAGACTTAGTAGATATGAGGCGATATGATATTTGATTATTATTGATATGCCATTAGTCACATGATAGGAAGTTTCTTCTCGTGACTGTTTGATTGTATGTTATATGTCGTGTTGACTAAGTACCATAGAGAATTATGAGTATATGGCGTCTTGACCATTCTAATTCTAAATGAGTATCTTGGACCATGACATTGATAGGCCTTACTATCTTTAACGAGCATAGTTCGCCGCTTGATGGTTTGTGTCCCGGGCCTGGGGGGTTATCCCCAAGTCGGGGATGGCATCCTAAGAGTTCGATTTGGGAAGGGGGCCGCTTAAGTAAAGCCATTCCTGCTTCGGGGGTCGCCTAGCAGAGTTTCTTGTGTACGGTTATTCAGAGACGGGAACGGAATAGCTGTTGTTGCTAGGTCTGATCAGTCTAGGACTAGGATGTTTTTCCTACCTTGTGGTATAGCCTCGAGTTACAGAAGTCGACTATTGACTGTTCTAAGAACTTATGCCTGTTTCTAGAAGTATTGGTCTTTCATGTTTGTATGATTCTATGAGTTCTAGAAGGTGAGATGCAAGCCGGCTAGGATTGATAGAGGTTGGATTACCGATTGTTAACTGATTCACATGATTACGTGTTGATTAGGGTTTGAGTGTATCATGGCCATGTTTCTGAGAGGAACCTCTGAGCTCGCATACCAGCTTCCCTACCTCGAGTTACAGTTTATTATCGGTCTCACATGATAGCTTTCACATGCTAGGTTATTTGTTAGTTATCTGTTTCATAACATGAAAAGCATATTATATATGTTAAAGTTTTGTATTTCCCATATACATTGCTTTTATGTTATTCATGTTTAATTAAACTCGACATTTCGTGGCTGGAAGAACTCGGAGTTACTCCCCACTGACTGTGGCTTCCGTGTTTATATTTAATGCGTTCGAACAGGTGGTGATGCATATTTGGGGTACATTGACGAGCTAGCGAGCGAAGTATTTACCTTGGACCTATATTCGGTTCTTAGATTGTATATTATTATACACTCTTTCATTTCCGTATTTATACGGGAGATATGTCTCCCGTCCTTGTATATTTCTTTTGTAGAATATTATTTCCGTTTTGTAATGACCCTTTTTATTTATGACACCCTTCGTTATGTATTTAAATTATTTTTTTTTCTTTCCGCAAATTTGAGGGTGTCACAGCAATCATGTGTATCCTCTCTCATCCTACTCCTAGTCTTTCATCTAAATATGATTTCTCAACACTCCTTCACGGAAGGCAATGTCAGTACATCATTTCCAATGGCCAACATGTCTCCTACATACGAGACATGGGAGATATTCTTGCCTCAGATACAATATGCTTCCTCCAAGTCTTTCATCTAGAAATGACTTCCTAAACATTCCTCCACAGAAGGCAATGTTAGTACATCATTCGTAATGATTGATAGACATTAAAGACAATGTACTCCCACTAATCCTCATGTCCATACATGATAATTTTTCACTCCCACTAATCGTCAAGTCCACACATGATAGATCTAGCTCCCACTTAACTACATGCATAAATATGGCTCTTCGACAATTCGAGGAAACCATTCTCTCTTTTTATGCAATGATTATTACAACCACTCATGTGCTCTCTTCGGATTACACATTGATCTCCTAATGTTTGTACGACAACTTGTCCACTTCTAAATGCCCATTTAGAAAGGTAACTGACAACACCAAAATGTGTCGTGTTTAGTAGTGTTTATTAGGTCCGTTTAATGTATTGTTTACGAGTCGTTAGCATCGTTTTATGCTAACCTTAGTCCTTGTAGTTATGCTGTTATTTGGTATTTTTAAGTCAAGTTTTAGAGTCAAGCCCGGAAGTCAACTAAAGTCAAAGTCAAACCCGAGACCCGAGACCAAACCCGACAATTGGAATGGGCTAGGAGCAAATTATCAATGCAAGAAAAGCAAGTCCAAAGGGTCAATGGAAGTCAAGGCAAGACTAGCATTCAAAGGGTCACGAAAGTCAAGGCGAGCAACCAAGAGTAAAAACTGGCAGCTTAAAACGCTAACAGCGTCCGTGGGCGCTTTCAGCGTCCTGGCCTGGGACACATGTTTCTTCATTTTCCGTATTGTCATTTTGAGGCCCATTTCTCGAAGGCCCTAGGTTTTAGAAGCAAGGGTATAAAAGAACCAGTGTAATTGGAACAAGTTTTCCTCTTTTAGCATTGTAAGACTCTGTGAACCTCTTCTTCTTTAGTTAATACCATTTTCTCATGTTTATTTTCCATTGTTGAATGAATTATTGTTGAGACTAACCATCTTAGCAAGTTGTTTGTTTAATTAGTGCTTTGTCTAGATAATTTTGGTTAATTTTTCTTGATATTGTTGAAGCAACCTTGAAAGATTGCAACTTTGGGTTAAAGTTGGAATCTTTTGAGTGGACTTTGGTTTATTGTGTGGTTAGAACATGGTTTAGTGTTTTATTATATGATTCTATCTTGTTTCTTTGGTTTTGTTCATAAAGCTTGCATCTTTGATTTGGGCTCATGTTTTAGTGGGTGTAAATTGGGTTGTAAAGGGTCATCCTTGGTTGAGTTAATCCTTGTTGACTAATTTCTTAGAAACTTGTATTAGATAACTAGAGAAGAGAGGAAAGGAAGAGATTTTACTTTGCTAATTGTTAGGAACTTGGAAAAATTACACTAAGTTAGTTTCTTTATATTTGAATATTTGAATCTTAAGTACTTGTTTGTTATTTTAGACTTGTTAATCAATTTCTCAAATCAAACTTTCTCCATATGTGTTATCCTACATGTTTTTGCAATTGTTAATATCATAGTTTGTAATTAATTTAAGTTTGTGTCTTAATTAGTGTCTTAATTAGTGATTAGAGTAATTAGTTAGTAATTAGTTTTGTTAATTGGTTTTTAGCAAGAGTCTTGATTAGTTAATTTAGTTAATCCCGCCTTCTCTTGGGTTCGACCCTATTCTTACCATTTACTACCTTTATTTAAGACAGTTTGTATTTGTTTAGGAGATATAAATTGTTATTTGACCATAGCTAATTAGCGGAATTAACGACACGTGAAATAAGCTCGTCAAATTTGGCGCCGTTGCCGGGGAAGGCAATTTAGCTAAAAATTAAATTGGAACTCTTGTTAGTGTCATAACTTGTTTAGATTGTTCTTCAAATTTTTTTAGCTTATTAGTTACTTTGTGTGATATGCTCTTTGGTTGCTATTCTTGTTTCCTTATCCAACCTTATTGAAGTTACTAATTTGTGTTGTTGAGTTGTTTTGGAGTTTATGCCTAGGTCACAAGAGGGAATTGGTGACCAAGATATTGATCCATCTTCAAATAGCATATCAAATTGGTTATTTTCAAATCCCCTTTATAGGAGACCTTTTTGGAGGGAACCTAGTGAAGAGGAAGTGAAAAATAATATTTTTCAAGAACAACCGGAAGAAGAGTTTGAGTCACCACCTAGGATACCATCTCCATTGAACGTCCTTTACCCACCTAATATGGCGGAGGATAATAGGACAATCGGTGATATTCGGGCAAGGAATTATGAGGAGAAACCCCTTTGTATTGCATATCCTCCCATATGGGATGTGAACTTTGAGCTCAAAGTTTTATTCGTCCACAACTTACCTAAATTCCATGGCATGGCGAGGAACGACCCTAATAGACACTTGCCCGAGTTTCATATGATTTGTCAAGGTGCTACTCCCCAAGGGGTGATCGAGGATTAATTCAAGTTAAGAGCATTCCCTTTTTCTCTTCAAGATGCCGCGAAAGAATGGCTCTTTTGCCTTCCGGCTCACTCCGTTACCACGTGGGTGGGCTTGAAGAAAAAGTTTCTTGAAAAGTATTATCCGGATTCAAGACACAATAAATCAAAGAAACTTATCACTACTATTGAAGAAGAAATGGGAGAGACCCTTTATGATTATTGGGAGCGTTTCAAGAGTCTTGTGGCAAGATGCCCATACCATGGCATGTCAGGAGATGATTTGTTAACGGCTTTCAATGAGGGGTTGTGCCAAAATGACCAAAGAATGATCATTGCCGCCACCGGAGGTGGAATTGACACCCTTAATGTGGCCGAGGCCAACAATATTATCGAAAAATTGGCAATGAACACAAGAAGCTATGGAAGAAAGAGTGAAAGGGGAGGGGGCTTTAGGAATGTATCCTCCATGGAGAATCCTTATGTATCTCAAAACCACATGATCATGCAAGAAATGGGTGAACTTAAAAGTATGATGTCAAACTTGGTTGTTAACAAAGGTAACTCATTCTCTGAACACCCTGAACCAATTGAATGCTCATATTGTGGGGGTGACCATGCCACCAACACATGCTACATCATGATTGAACAAGGAGCAACTATGGAAAGTGTTAATGCTATGGGGTATGGAAATTACAATTCAAGGAACCCAAGTGGAGGGGGAGTGTACAACCAAGCGAGGAACTGCGACCTTTTGGGATGGGGAGGGGATAAGTCGAAAAGCTTTGAAAACGGTCAATTCAATCATTTGAGAGCCCAAAATCCCACCCAAAACCGGAACTCCAATTTCCAACAAAACCCACAAAGAATTTACAACAATCAAAGGCCCAACAATTCAAATTTCCCAAGAAAGTCTCAATCTCAAAACAATGCTCAAAGACAATTGAACTAAGGCCCCATTCAAGGAAATTCTTCTTCTCAAGGGAACTTGAGTGATATTTTGCAAACACTCCTTGCCAATCAAGAGAAAGATAGGGAGGAGGCAAGGAGAGATAGAGAAGAGGCAAGGAAGGATAGGGAGGCAAACAACCTTAGGGTAAGCAACTTGGAAACCCAACTATCCCAAATAGCCTCCAATATGTCAAAATCTCAAGCCTCAAGCTCCACAAGATTCCCATCTCAAACCATCCCACCACCTAGGGAGAATGCTAGTGCCATGACCTTAAGGGGAGGCAAGGAGTTGGAGGTACACCCCCTTGTAAAAGGCAAGGAGAAGATGAAGAACCTTGAGCTGGAGACCTTGGAAATTGAAGACCAAGGAGAGTTAATAATTGGTCATAGAGCGCTATCAAGGAATGGGGAACGGACATCCACAAGCAAGGACCCCAAGGGAGACACTTCAAAGATGGGTAAAGACATTATTGATGATGATGTGGTAGAGGAATACATACCGGAAGTCCCATTTCCTAGTGCTTTGATAAGCACGAGGAAGTATGACAAGGAGACCGACTTGTATGAAACTTTCCGGAAGTGTGAGGTAAATATTCCTCTTCTTAATTTGTTAAATAGTGTCCCTAGGTATGCAAAGTTCTTGAAAGAACTTTGTACATCTAAGAGAAATCCTAAGAAAGGAACCCATAGGGTTAGGGTGAGTGAGCATGTTTCGGCAATTTTCAAGCAAAAATTACCAAAGAAATGTGGAGACCCGGGCATTTTCACCATCCCTTACACCATTGGAGGGAAACATTTCAAACGTGTCATGTTAGACCTTGGAGCCTCTATTAACGTTATGCCCCTATCCATCTATGAGACCCTAGGCTTAGGACCTTTGTCTAAGACCGCGGTGGTTATTCAATTAGCCGATAGGTCTAGTGTCTATCCCAAAGGCTTGATAGAGGATGTACTAGTAGAGGCAGATAACCTTGTCTTCCCGGCGGACTTCTATGTTTTAGACATGGAGTATAGTTCAAGTGCAACTCCCCTTCTCCTTGGTAGGCCATTCATGAAAACCTCTGAGACCAAGATTGATGTGTCAAATGGATGTTTGACAATGGAGTTTGAGGGAAAGAGATTGACCTATAATATCTATGACTCTATGAGACACCCTAGTGATGTTCAATCTTGTTTTTTCTTAGATATTTTCGAGCCTTTGGTACATCAAATGTACAAGTTATGTGATAGGGACCCACTTGAGGTGGCCCTAACTAACAATGTGGAAGAAGAGGGTTTGCGGTTTTTGTTGTCGGTTGATGTGCAGGAACATCTCAAAGACTTGGAGAAAGAAGAGCCACTAGACATTTATGAAGAACTCAACATCATCGAGGTGCTGAAAACAGGGGACTTCAGTGGAAAACGCTGGCAGCGCCCCACTACGCTGGCAGCGTCCCCCAGCGCTGGCAGCGTTTTGGTCTGGAGAACCTATCTGAGCTCTTTGCTTTGAGCATACCCCTCCACAAGCCCCTTCCCTCAATTCTGAAGCCCCCGAAGTTCGAGTTAAAGACTCTTCCAAGTCATCTAAAGTATATCTTCTTAGGGGACAACCACACCCAACCTCTTATCATCTCAAGCACACTCAACGAGGAACAAGAGAGCAAATTGGTAGCGTTGCTTCACAAACATAGAGATACATTTGGGTGGAGCATAGCGGACCTCAAGGGAATAACCCTGGTGACTTGCATGCACAAGATAAGACTTGAAGTGGATGCCAAACCGGTCCGACAACCCCAAAGGAGGCTCAATCCACCAATGGCGGAGGTAGTGCAAGAGGACGTAATTAAACTTTTACAAATGGGCATCATCTTCCCTATTTTCGACTCCCGTTGGGTTAGCCCAACTCTAGTCGTGCCCAAAAAGGGAGGAGTGACGGTAGTCAAGATTGCACAAGGAGACTTGGTCTCCACCCGACAACAAACCGGTTGGAGGGTGTGTATTGACTACCGCCGCTTGAATGCGGTTACTTTGAAAGATCATTTCCCGCTACCATTTATTGATCAAATGTTAGAAAGACTAGCGGGAAAAGCTTTCTATTGTTTCCTTGACGGGTACTCGGGATATTTTCAAATCCCAATCGCACCCGAGGACCAAGTCAAGACCACATTCACATGTTCGTGCGGTACATTTGCATATCGCCGAATGCCATTTGGTCTATGTAATGCACCGGGAACCTTCCAACGGTGCATGTTGAGTATATTCTCCGACTTTGTAGAAAAGATCATAGAAGTATTCATGGACGATTTCACCGTCCATGGGGACTCCTATGATGCATGTCTAAAACACCTTTCCCTTGTCTTAGAGAGATGCCAAGAGTCCTATCTCATCTTAAACTGCGAAAAAATGTCATTTCATGGTGACTAGTGGCATCGTTCTAGGACAAGTAGTGTCGGAAAGTGAGGTTGAGGTGGATAAGTCTAAGGTTGACATTATCAAAACCTTACCTTATCCATCCAACATCCGAGACATTAGGTCATTTCTAGGACATGCCGGTTTCTACCGGAGATTTATTAAAGACTTTTCAAAGATTGCCAACTCCCTATGTAAGCTTTTGCACAAAGAAGCGGAGTTTGTCTTTGATGCCTCTTGTAGGAAAGCTTTTGATGATTTGAAGGAGAGGTTGGTCACCGCACCAATTATTCAAGCACCTCAATGAGACCTTCCATTTAAAATCATGACCCATGTAAGTGACTACGCATTGGGAGTGGTTTTGGGTCAAAAGAGTGACACGGGACACCATGTGATTCAATATGCATCTACACTCTTGAATGACGCCCAAAAGAACTACTCTACAACGGAGAATGAGTTCCTTGGTGTGATATATGCCCTAGAGAAATTTCGATCCTATCTCTTGGGCACAAAGGTGATCATCTACACCGATCATGCCGCCATTAGATATCTTGTGGAAAAGAAGGATGCAAAACCAAGGTTGTTGAGGTGGATTCTTCTCCTAAGTGACTTCGATGTAGAGATCAAGGACAAGAAAGGAATGAAGAATGTGGTTGCGGATCATCTAAGCTGGCTAAACCTTGAAGGAAGACCATCATGCCCTCTTGATGAGGTTGAAGGAGGTCTCCCTCATGAGTCCCTATATGCTATCCAAGTGGAGGAGCCATGGTATGCTACCATGGTCAACTATTTGGTAACAAAGCGGTTTCCAAGCCATTTTTCTTTCCATAAAAGGAGCAAGGTAAGGTCCGATGCAAAGTACTACATATGGGATGACCCATACTTGTGGAAATTTTGCCAAGATCAAATTATAAGAAGATGCGTGCCCGAGAGTGAGATTCCATCCATCCTACATCATTGTCATGACTATGCATGTGGAGGACACTTTGGGCCACAAAGAACCGCAAGGAAAGTGCTTGAATGCGGTTTCTTTTGGGCAAGCCTTTTCAAGGATGCTTATAAATTTGTGAAGACTTGTGACCAATGCCAAAGTATGGGGAACTTGACAAGAAGGAACGAGATGCCACAACAACCCATCCTCTATTGTGAGGTCTTTGATGTTTGGGGAATCGATTTTATGGGCCCCTTTCCAATATCTTGTGGGTACTTATACATCCTTTTGGCGGTGGATTATGTGTCCAAATGAGTGGAAGCAATTCCCACCCGCACCGATGATGCAAGAGTGGTAGCAACCTTCATCCAAGAGAACATATTTTCCCGCTTTGGTTTCCCAAGGGCCATAATTAGTGATAGAGGTACTCACTTTTGCAATAAGGTTATTGGAAGCCTTCTAAAAAAGTATGGGGTGAACCATAAGATTTCTACGGCCTATCACCCACAAAAAAAAATGGCCAAGCCGAGCTCTCCAACCGTGAGATTAAAGGGATCCTTGAAAAGACGGTGAATCCGGATAGGAAGGATTGGAGCAAGACGCTAAATGATGCTTTGTGGGCATATAGAATCGCATTTAAGACCCCCATAGGCATGTCACCGTTCTGTCTCATATATGTCAAGGCTTGCCACCTCCCCGTGGAGGTTGAGCACAAAGCCTATTGGGATATCAAATCCCTCAACCAAAACCATGATGAGAGCGGTATGCACCGGAAGCTACAATTGCAAGAACTTTAGGAAATTCGCCATGATGCATATGAGAACTCCTAAATTTACAAGGAGAAAACAAAGAAATGGCACGACGGTATGATAAACCGTGGGGTTTTCAAAGAAGGGGATCAAGTTCTTGTTTTCCAAAATTGTTTTAAACTCTTCCCGGGTAAGTTGAGGTCTAGATGGTTTGGACCTTACACCGTCAAGAAGGTGTTTAATCATGGAGTAATTGAGGTGGAAGGGCCCGGGGACAAAAAACTTATCAAAGTGAATGGTCACCACCTCAAGCATTATTTCAAGGGATGTGACCGGGAAGGGGAAGAAGAGGTCTTACTTGAAGACCTCGTGTATGAAGATTAAAAATCTTGGAGCCACTAAGTCGAGCAATCGACTCTAATTAAACGGCAAACCGTGTAAATATTCTATTCTTGTGAATACTTCATTTAGGTTTCATTGTTAATTTTTAATATTTGAATTGTTTTTAAGTAATTAGAATTTGCATCAATCAAAATTTTTGAAGTTACTAACGATTTTGTGAAGATTTTGCAAGTTTTCAGCCGCCTCGGGATGCGTGCCACAGGTAAAAAGTGCTAGACTCGGTGAAATTTTGATATTGAAGGTTATTAAGGGTCATTGGAGTGAAAATCAAAGTCTAGTGGTGTTTGGAAGACTTAGCCAAAATTTGGCTAAGTGCAAATTTGAAGAAATCCGGCAGTGGATTACGCTGCCAGCGTCACAGGACGCTGCCAGCGTCGAGACCTGATATCAGCTCCTTCATAGCCTCACAAGCACGAGTTCTTCAAAACACTCCTATCTTCATCTTTCACGAAAAAAAACCCCAAAAATCAACCCCAATTCCTCAAATCTTCACCTTTCTTCACCAAATCTTCACAAAACTTCATCACAATCAATCAAATTCTTCATTCTAACCTTCATTCTACTTTCAAACACCTTCAAATCAACTCAAATCACTCAAAATCTCAAAAATTTTCCTTTAGAAAACCTAGAAATTCTTCTCCAAATTCGATTTTAAGGAGCTTTTAGTGGGTTTTTAAAGGTTTGTGAAGGGTTCTTTGCTTATTCTAATCATCAAGGAGCTAAATTTTAGTGGAATCGGGAAGGTATAGCTTAATACTTAACTTTTTCCATTTTGTTCATCAATTTTACTCTCAAATTAGGCTTGATTAGTCTTCTTTTGAGTTTCTTCTTGCTCTTGTTGATTGTTTAGCTAGGATTGGTGAAAATTTTTCTGAGTAAGGCATAAGAATTCAACAAACACTAAACTATTGAGGTGTTGAGATTGTTGCACACCAAGTGTTTGTTGAATTGCTTGTTTGAGTGAAAAAAAAACTGTTTTGAGTGTTTGTTTGTTGTTGTAGTAGTATTGTATTGTTGTAATTGTTGCAGGAAATGGCTCCAAAAATATCCAAATTGTTTGGGAAGGGAAAGAACAAGAGGGCCGCGGTGAGTGAGCCCGACACCGATGTTGAGGTGGTTTTCATGGGTTATGAGAGGTTGAGTGCACAACACAAAACAATTTGGGACAAACTCACCACACCCCGACAACAACCCCTTATAACCACAAAATTATTCTCCCCAAACACCCTCCGTGCATTGGGAATGCTCGACTTGACAAGGGATATGCTAGCTAAAGTTGGGCTAGAAGCTTATCTCGAACCGGACTCGTGGGATTACACCTATAAGAGGTTCGCGTACGAGTTCCTAGCTATCTTGTCCAAGTTGGACGTACCCAATGGGAACGAAAAAGCCTACCGTTTCCGCCTACCCTCAAAAATTGGCACAATGCCCCAATTTCAGAAATCTGCCAAATCCTCAAAATCACAAAAGACCCCGAAGAGATAAAATGCCCCAAGGGGGAAATGTACAACATGTGGAACAAGATTACGGGATGTGACATTGCATCTAAGGATGCAAAACTCTCCACCATCACCTACCCCGTGCTTAGACTCATTACCTGTTTCCTTACCACCATTTTTAACTCCGCGGGAGAGCCTGTGACACCCTCAAATTTGCGGAAATAAAAAAAATAATTTAAATAAATAAAAGATGAGAATACGTTTCTAATAGGTTCACTTTAGTGAAAATCGGTACATTTTAAAACCGGAACCTACTATTAAATATATTCATCATAAGAAGGTGTCTTAAATAAAAAGGTTCATAACAAATACGGAAATAATATTATACAAAAAGAAATATACAAGACGGGAGACATATCTCTCGTATAAATACGGAAATAAAAGAGTGTATAATAATATACAAACTATGAACCGAATATAGGTCCAAGGTAAATACTTCGCTCGCTAGCTCGTCCATGTACCCCAAATATGCATTCACCACCTGTTCGACCGCATTAAATATAAACACGGAAGCCACAGTCAGTGGGGAGTAACTCCGAGTGCTCCCAGCCACGAAATGTCGAGTTTAATGAAACATGAATAACATAAAAGCAATGTATATGGAAAATACAAAAACTTAAACATATATGATATGCTTTTCATGTTATGAAACAATTAACTAACATATAACCTAGCATATGAAAGCTATCATGTGAAACCGATAATAAAATATAACAAGAGGTAGGGAAGCTGGTATGCTGGCTCAGCGGTTACCCGTAACATGGCCCTGATACACTCAAAACCCTAATCAACACGTAATCATGTGAATCAGTTAACAATCGGGAATCCAAACTCTATCAATCTTAGCGGCTTGCATCTCACCTTCTAAAACTCATAGAATCATACCAAACATGAAAGACCAATACTTCTATCAAACAGGCATAAGTTCCTAGGCCCATAGTCGATGTAACTAGAGGCTATAAATACCAAGGAAAACAAAATAGTCCTAGAACTGATCAGACCTAGCGACAACGAGCTATCCATTCCCCAGTTCCCATGACATAACCGTTAGAGAAACTCTACTAGGACCCCCTAAGCAGAGAGGCTAGTACTTAAGCTGGGCTCCCTTCCCAAAGCGGAACTCTTAGGATGCCATGCCCCGACTTGGAGGATAAGCCCCCCAGGCCGTGACACAAAAGCTATCGACGGTGAACCTATACTCGTTAAAGACAGTACTTGCCTATCTATGTCATGGTCCAAGATACTCATTTAGAATTAGAATGGTCAAGACGCCATATATTCATAATTCTCTATGGGTACTTAGTCAACACGACACCAACCATATAATCAAACAGTCACGGGAAAGAACTTCCTATCATGTGACTAATTGCATATAAATAATAATCAAATATCATATCGCCTCATATCTACTAAGGCTAATTCATTATTAAATACATTACCTGAAGACAAATCCCCGACCCGAGTCCCGCGACGGGTCATCAGTCAAATCGGGGCTGACTAGATCTTAGTTTGACCAAACCCGTTTGGTCAAACCGGCTAGAAACAGAGTCTTTACACATTAGACTTAGACATAAAATCAACATATTCATTACATGTTATTTTATTAAAACTTCTAACATGTGAAATATTATATCATACCCAAACCCGCTTGACTTAAAGGATATTAAAACCCGTCAAAACAACAATTAAACAATCAAACATCGACACAACCCAAAGACCAAAACCCGGACCCACCATGGCCAACCCAGACCGGTCTGGACCGGCCTGGACCAGCTGGTTTGGACCGGTTTCCAGCCCCAAAACAGTCACCCTACACGGTTTTCCCCAACAACAAACACCAAATTATTTCCAACATGATTTTAATTAACAACATCCATTTTAAACATCCAATTCATCCCTCATGCATACAAAAATCATGATTATGAACAATCATCACATATGTCAAGAACACTAAACAAAAAACCAAAGAAACAAAACTATGTAACATTAAATCGTCGAGTAACTCGGAATCGTTACCTTAGCTAGAAAAATCAATTAGCACCAAAATAAGAAGTATAAACTAAGAAACCCGTCTTCTAATCTTCCCCTAATATATACGAGTCACCAAACTCGTCTTAAAAATCTTCCCCTATAAGAAATGACAAGAATAATATTGTTAGAATTAAAACTTGATTTTCCATAATTAAAGTGTTGAAAACGATTTTGTCGGAATTGAAAATAAACCGTACTTGAAGATGGAGAGCGAAGAGGAGATTCCAGAAATATAAGTTAGGACGGATTTAATTAAGAAATGAAGGGTTTATGATGATTTTGCTCAAGAACGACGAAGAACGGATGAAGAACGACGAAGAACGTTCAAGAACGATGAAGAACGATTTATTTGATCTTAAATTGATTTGTTGTAAAATGAAAAGTTGTTAGTGAGTAAAGTGGGAGTTGGAGTGCCGTGTAATATAGAGCAAAATAGTGAGTTGGGTTTTGAAATTGCTGTTATGGAATTGACTCTGTATAATAATTATATTACCGTAATTAATTAGATATTAAGTTAATTGAATTAAATATCAAGATATTATGTTATTGTAATGAAAAGAAAGAAAATATCAAGGTCTAAGAGAGGAGGGAAAACCGTGTGGTTTGGTGAGCAATCGGGTCTGATTTATCGATTTGCGTAATTTAAACTGGCGGATCGATAAAGTGAATAAATATCTAGATATTATTATTAGTTTAATCAAAACAATTAGAATATCTAATTGTGAGTGGAAAAAGATGACCCGCGCGTGTGACTCATGCCAAAGTCGAGTTTCGAATTTGTTACGGGATTTACGATGACTCGAGAATAGTTAAATGATGTTCGGTTAAAAACCGTAAAAGTTATTCTTTAAATTCCGAATAAATTCAAAATAATTATATTAAATTATGATAAATCTTAATAAATCTTAATAAAAATAAATCAAAATATTATTTTTTTAAATAAAATTTCGGTCTTCAAACTTATAAGGCGAGTCGGGAAAAGTCAACGAAAGTCAAAGTCGACTTAAAGTCAAGAAAAGTCAAAGATGACTAAAAAGTCAAGAAAAGTTTATGACGACTTAAAAGTCAAGAAAAGTCAATGACGACTTTAAAAAGTCAAGAAAAGTCAAAGACTACTTAAAAGTCAAGAAAAGTCAAAGATGACTAAAAACGGTCTTTTCATGAAATCTCTCAGAAATTCCAAATACGAACGCGGAATTTCAAAATAAGACTCGGAACAAAAATTTCTATTTTAAAAACTTAAGTTCTACTGAAAAGTGTTAGTAAATATTTTTACTAGAAAAATTGGGTACTTTTCGGGTTGTTACAGAGCCCGCTAAGGTATCGGAGAAAATCAGGTTGTGTTTGTGGACTATGCTCCCGGGAGGGGTGGGGGTACCGGATTGGGCGGACTTGTTCATGAGAGCTTGTATTAAGCACCGCCAAAAATCCACTAAAGCAAGTATCCACCTTGGGGGGATGATTTCCTTTTTGGTTCAACATTATGAAGAGGGGATTGATGAAGAACAAGAGGTCAATTCTTGTAAGGGATTAACAAGGTACAACCACTTGGGGCTAGAGGATGTGAACATGTTCAAAGTTAGAAAGTTGGAGCCTTTGAGAGGACTTTGGTTGGGGAGTGATGGCCTAAGCTACATTAAAATGCCTCGACCTTTAAACATTCCTTTACCTAGGGGGCCAAAACCGGAGAATTTTTTTTGTCCTAGGGAAGAAAGTTTGAGGAAGAGTAGTAGTGAGGCGGAGGAAGAGGAAGTTCCCTTGCGGCAAAGGAGGCAAAGGAGAGAGCAAGGTGAGGGGAGGGAGCAAGTTTGAGAGGAGAGGGAGGTCCTCACAATTGAGGCGGGATCTTTCCAAAACCCACCTTTTACACAACAACAACAACAACAACATTTACCACCACCATACCATTACCAATCATCTTACCATAGCCACCAAGACACCGACACCCCAATGTATGAGGCGGAGACTCATGCTAGCACCCGAATGGAGCCATGGCAAAACAAATGGCATCATACTTTGCTAGCACAAACGATGTCCTCAAGCACATAAATGGACGGGTGGACGACTCTTATAGTTGGCAACAAACCCAAGGGGGTAGGCTTGAGTCTTTAGAGGTTTGGCACAATGTGGTGGAGGCAAGGGAGAGGTTGCGAGAGGAGGCCGAGAGGGCCCAACAAGCGGAGTGAAGTAGGATGGTGGAGCGGCAGGAGGAAAACCGCCTTTGGAAAACACAACAAAACCAAAGGTGGAAAGAACAAAATGACATGTGGGTGGCATAAAATGCTTGGAGGGAGCAAGCCACAAACCATTTCCAAGCTCAAAATGAGCGCCACCACACCTACCTTCACGATTCATGTGATGATGCGGTGGCACAAGAGGATGTGTATGGTCTGGCTAGCTCACTTTTCGGCATGACCATCCAACAAAACCCCGGCTACCCCCACTCCTTACACACAAGAGGCCCTTGATGAAGGCCTAGAGAAGAGAAGAAGAGTTAGAGAAGAAAGAGAGAGGAGGAGAAACCGAGGAGGTGCCTCGGGTTCTTCTCATTTTAACAATTGATGAAGCCTCCCACCCTTTCCCCTACAATGAGGCCATTGTAATATAAGTGTGTGGGAGAGGATTGTATATACTTTGTTTTGTTTTGATGCATTCTTTAGCGTTTATTTTGAAAAAAAAAATAATAATTGAAAATCTCGGCTAGGTGAAAACCCACAAGGGTGGGCACCTAGGCAAAAATTGGGAAGGTGGCCGAGGACGGAATGAAAACCCGAAAGGGCGTTCCGGGCAAAATGAAAAATCGAGTTGGGAGCCACCAATGAGAGGAAAGGAAAATCTAAGGGGAAAATCCGAAAGGGCACCTTAGGCAAAATGAGGGATTTTCAAGAAAAAAAAATTCGAAAAAGAAAAAACAAATTTGAGCAAAACACTTCCGATGAAGAGAATTTTTGGAGGGAGAAATAAGGAGGAATTTGGAAGGAGGCTAGCTTAGGATTTTTTTTTTCTTTGAGTCACACAATATTGGTTCCAAATCGGTGGATTCCTTTTGTGGGTTGCTTGGTCGTGCAATTTGTGTAGTTTGGGGCCAACCAAGTGACCATGCTTTACATTGGTGGAGTGATAAGGGGGCGATATAAGTAATTGTGAGATTGATAAGAGTTCTTGTCGGTCACTTTGCTTCTACCTTGGGATAAGGTGAGAGTGACCATTACCATCTTGGAGTATAAGGGAGGGAGGATGTGTGGATGAGTCGGAGTTGGTGGTGTGTCGAGTCTTGTATTGAGGGAGTTAAAAGTAGGAAGTGGTAAGGGAAGAGTGTGTCACAACAACTTTGAGTCATTTTGTTTTAATAGGTGGTTGTGTTTTGAGGGAGATATAAGAAGGTAGTGGTGAGGGAAGAGAGGTAATTATCTTCACATGCTATGTTTGGACTCGTGGTTGTCTTGCTAATCTCGAGTTTTACTCGGGACGAGTAAAAAGTCCAAGTGTGGGGGTATTTGACAACACCAAAATGTGTCGTGTTTAGTAGTGGTTATTAGGTCCGTTTAATGTACTTTTTACGGGTCGTTAGCATCGTTTTATGCTAACCTTAGTCCTTGTAGTTATGTTGTTATTTGGTATTTTTAAGTCAAGTTTTAGAGTCAAGCCCGGATGTCAACTAAAGTCAAAGTCAAACACGAGACCCGAGACCCGAGACCAAACCCGACAATTGGAGTGGGCTAGGAGCAAATTATCAATGCAAGAAAAGCAAGTCCAAAGGGTCAATGGAAGTCAAGGCAAGACTAGCATTCAAAGGGTTCAACGAAAGTCAAGGCGAGCAACCAAGAGTAAAAACTGGCAGCTTAATACGCTGCCAGCGTCCTGGCCTGGGACACGTGTTTCTTCATTTTCCGTCTTGTCATTTTGAGGCCCATTTCTCGAATACCCTAGGTTTCTGAAGCAAGGGTATAAAAGAACTAGATTTTAGAGAGAGAGATTATTCCGTAACATTCCACAACAAAGCACAAAACACAATGGAATTCTCTCATTTTTGGTTCTTCATTTTGGCTTGTAACTTTGAGTTGAACTTTATTATTTGGGTTGTAATTCTTGATTATGGGTAGCTAATCTTCTATTTCTTAGTGTAATTGGAACAAGTTTTCCTCTTTTAGCATTGTAAGACTCTTTGAACCTCTTCTTCTTTAGTTAATACCATTTTCTCATGTTTATTTTCCATTGTTGAATGAATTATTGTTGAGACTAACCATCTTAGCAAGTTGTTTGTTTAATTAGTGCTTTGTCTAGATAATTTTGGTTAATTTGTCTTGATATTGTTGAATCAACCTTGAAAGATTGCAACTTTGGTTTAAAGTTGGAATGTTTTGAGTGGAATTTGGTTTATTGTGTGGTTAGAACATGGTTTAGTGTTTTATTACATGATTCTAGCTTGTTTCTTTGGTTTTGTTCATAAAGCTCGCATCTTTGATTTGGGCTCATGTTTTAGTGGGTGTAAATTGGGTTGTAAAGGGTCATCCTTGGTTGAGTTAATCCTTGTTGACTAATTTCTTAGAAACTTGTATTAAATAACTAGAGAAGAGAGGAAAGGAAGAGTTTTTACTTTGCTAATTGTTGGGAACTTGGGAAAATTACACTAAGTTAGTTTCTTTATATTTGAATATTTGAATCTTAAGTACTTGTTGGTTATTTTAGACTTGTTAATCAATTTCTCAAATCAACCTTTCTCCATATGTGTTATCCTACATATTTTTGTCATTGTTAATATCATAGTTTGTAATTAATTTAAGTTTGTGTCTTAATTAGTGATTAGAGTAATTAGTTAGTAATTAGTTTTGTTAATTGATTTTTAGCAAGAGTCTAGATTAGTTAATTTAGTTAATCCTGCCTTCTCTTGGGTTCGACCATATTCTTACCACTTACTACCTTTATTTAAGATAGTTTGTGTTTGTTTAGGAGATATAAATTGTTATTTGACCATAGCTAATTAGCGGAATTAACGACACGTGAAATAAGCTCGTTAGTAACTTTAAACAACTCTTTCTCACTTTGTCATACGTATACTTTCAACGAGATGTAAATGCAATAATCTTGGATCTCAAATATGGTTATATTTTAACTTATATATAATACTTTAGAATAAATTTTTATTCATCTTGGGGAGGTCCAAACCTACCCAAGTGATTTTTCTTATATAGAATCCATCTTAGACAACATGGCTTTTATGTAACAATTTTCAATTTAGAAATGATAATCGCCAACCCATATATTATAGTCTTTTCACTTTCAAAAAGTAGATATTTTTGTTCTTAAGTCTTCCGACCTTGGATGACTTAAGAACATTTGTGCCATATTTTCTCTCACTCTATCCTTTTAGTAAATACGCTACATGTATAAGTGGGGTATAATGCTCGTATTAAATCTTATTAAATCTTATTAACATTGAGCGATCTATTGTAGACTTATTTGTTTAGACTTTAGTATTCTAGCTTCTCTATATACTTACTCTATTTAAGCATAATACTTTGACTCTTATCCATGTCTTGAACAAATTTAGGATTCTTAACCCTTCCATAGCTAGTATGGAGTCTAATTGGTGTTTTTAAAGATTGTATCTTGGGGCTTTATATGAATTGTAAATCTCCAAGTGTGAGTTCGTCAACTCACTTTGACTTTATGCAATTGACCTTTCTTATTCCAAATAAGTTGTGACGTCTAGTCACAATGCCAATGTGAGAATCTCATTCTTGACTTTGGTTATTCATAATGATCCAATCATTATATTCCTCATAAGATCAATTTGGTCGTTATAATTTATGTTTTATGATACTAACATTGCACAATGAAGAGGATTAAGAACATTAAAACAAATTCCATAGATATAGTGACTTGGGTTGAAAATCAAGTCACCATCCAAATATAACCATTGTTCAAAGGAATTCAAAGTACTTTCCATGCCAAAACATGGAAAAAGAAAATAGTTCAACAAACCAACAATCAAAATGTAATACCAAAATAGAAACAAATAGCAAAATATCGCCAAGCCCATCATAGGTCTTCTCTACGTGGTGGCTATCATGGCTTCCTCATAGATCCTCCTAGGCTTGCTTTGCCTTGTCCTTCTTCTCATGCCCTAAATGTGATCAAAAAGGGTGGTGAGAATCATAACTTTTATCAAAATACCAAAGTTGAGATGAGTATCAATAACATAACTTTTTTTTTTGGGAAGAAACATTACCAACTGAAAGAACCCATCCAGTTTTGATGTCTCCCAATTACTTGGAGCAATTACGCTTCCAATGGCCCGTGCCATTACAATAATGACACTTGTCTTCGGCCACGGCTCCCTTCTTGCCTTTGGAAGAGTTATTCATAATAGCTTTTCCTTTGCCTTGATAGGAGTAAATGGGCTTGCTTCCCTTGTTCCCTCTGCCTACACTTTTCTTGAACTTCGCCTTGCTCTTGACATTGATGTTCAAAATATCCTTACTAGAGCTAGCTTGAAAGCCCATGTCACGTTCGGCTTGCACAAGAATCTTGTGCAATTCATGAACCGAGACAGTGGTATTTTGTATGTTGAAGTTCACCCTAAAGTTGACAAACCCTTTGATCTTACTTAGGGAGTGAAGTATGCAGTCAATTATGAGAGGCTCGGGAATCTCTATTCCTTTCTCTTTCAGCACCTTCACGTACTCAATCATTTTGAGCACGTGAGGGATAACATTATGACCCTCCTACATATAGAGGCCGAAAAATTGGGAGGCGGCTTCGTATTGCAAAATTCTTGGAGCTCGTGAAAACATGGTCACGATCTTAGAATAGATTTCATATGCGGTCGCCATTTTAATGGCATTACGTTGAAGCTCGCTATCCATCGAAAAGTTCAAGACATTATTGATCACCGCCAACTCCTTGTGGTAGGCATCATAGGCCTCCCTAGCGGCGTTCGATGACCTTGCATTTGGAGCGTTAGGGGACGCCTCGGTTAGGTAACTAAGCTTACCAACACCTTCGGCGGCTAAGCGTAGTTGCCCATTCCAATCCGTGAAGTTGGAACCATTCTTTTAAAGTTTACAAGGATCCATGAAGGATCTTAGCCAAGATATGGTGGTGAGTGGTGGAGGTCGAACCTCGTTATTGTGGTTTTACGACATTGCGAAGAAATAAGTTTTGTTGGAGTAACTGTCCTCAAAAATAGTGCGATCACAAAATATAAATCTCGATAATAAGAATACAAAGGGATAATGAATGTTATAGTCAACTGGTCAACATTAATCGGTAACGATTGGCTTGCTAGAGTTTGACGTTACTGTCGTATGACGGTGGTGATCAGTTGATCCCTTAAGGTCACACCTATAGGACAATTCCCTTAATTGTAAAGTTAATTAATTGTATATCGATACAGATTAATTAAATCCTTAAAAATGAACAAATTCTATTTATAAGTGAAAACTTATGTCTTATTGTAATGAAATTAAATAAGACGCAATTTTTGTAATTTAAATGTTTTATTACTAAAATTGATTATTGTTTATGAAACAATTTGAGATAAGAATGATTAGTTGATTATAATTACAAAGAGTTGTAGATTATATCAATTGGACTTAATGTGACCCATTTTATATATATGTAATTATGAATTACTATTTGTCTTGTTATATAATGTGAAATGATATTTAATTTGTTAAATATACATTTATTTATCCTAATGACATGTGACTTGGTACATGACATACCACATTACAAGTGACAAAATTACAAAGATAAAATGGAGTCCATTTTATGTGGGTGTGCCGTTTTTGGGCTTGATTAAGGTAAATATGATTATTTTAATTGTTAAAAACATCATCATAATACTTATATGCCTAGCCCTTGGCCTAAGATTTTGATAAGAACAAAATATGAGAATGCTTGGGGCTCTCCCAAGACATGCATGCCGGCACCCCACCCCCCATAACCCTATGAGAATAAGTTCTCATTTTGTACAACAATAAATCATTCATGCAAAAATCTCCTTATCTCACTAGAATTTTTCATAAAAGAGTTTATGAGTATTTTGTTCTAAGATTCTAATATCTTCATATTCATTACTATTGTAGTAATATTATTAGAATTAGATTTTCATTTTAAGGTTACTAATAATATTTCTAGTAAAATTATTATTGGTATTAAGGGATAGTCTTGGGTGCAATCAAGAGGAGAGTTTCTACTATTGAAACTAGGAGTTCATCCTCAACTTATAAGCTCAAGAACAAGGTAGGAAGGAGTCCTATTTTGTGCCTTAATTTGTTATAAGATCAATGTAAGGAAAAGTTTCTTCTTATCTTTATATTTTAGTTATGCATGCATAAGATCCATTAGTTTAATGGGTAAACTAATTGTATAATGATATTAGAAATGTCTAATATCGAGTTTAAGAAACTTACAAGCGGTATCAAGAGCCTTGGTTGTTGCATGCATAATCGATTTTTAGTTTTTTCGAGTTATGGTAACTTAAAGAAAACTAGTAATTTGTGTTTTATAAGATAAAATCACAAAGTTATTTGCATGTCAATATATTCTGGTCCTAATATGATTTTAGGTCATTTTGATGATTTATGGAAATTTATAGTGCTCAAATATGATTTTTAGTATTTTTATTACATTTTAATGAGTAAAATGATGTTTAAAATGCTAAAATTAGTTAGACTTATCTTCTGACCTTGAAATATTTACACAATATCACACATACATTTTACTTACTGTATGTAAAATTTCGTGTGAAATGGATTTGTTTCGTGTGATTTATTATTTTTATATGATAAAATGAAATAAATAAAGGTCAAATGGTTAAAAATAATTCCGCTTTGAATCTGACCATGAAATTTTCGTATGATGTCACATGCATATTTTACTGTTAGACTGGAATATTTGAGACTAATGTGATTTGTCTAGCATGATTTATGATTTTTTAATGTAAAAATGACATAAATAGTGACTAATTTAGCAAATATAGCTAAAATAAATTTCATGTCAAGATAAAATTGTTCCTGGTTGAATAAATGTCCCACATTTTAGATCTAAAGTTGAAAATTTAATATGATTAATTTTTGCATGCTTTATGTATTTTATTTGATAAAACCGATCAAGCGCAACCACTTTTCTCAAAAACCGATTCGAAATTTTTAAACCATGTTTTTTGACATTATGAGTGTCATGGAAATGTTCCAGAATGTTCAAGAATTTAAAATTCAAATTTTGAAATTATTGTAATTAAATTTGAATTTATTTGATTAAAATATGATTTTAAAAGTCTAATTATGAGCAATTAAATAACAACAAGTTGAATTATTGTCAAAAATTGAGTAATGACTAATTTTTGAGGCCTAATTGAGTTGGGATAATTAAATTGGACTTAAATATGATTTAAGTATTGTTTTGTGATTTTAAAATGTTACTATCACACATTTCCATAAAAACGGGTTATATTCGATATAAACCGTTAATTAGAGCGATTTGGCATTTAACATGAGCATGTTTTATACATATTATAATGCTGCAGTTTATTTATGAATTTCATATTTTCAATTTATGAATGTCATATTTTGGTTTATGTAATTTGGAATTATGTAATTTTTCCTTGTATGGCCTTAGTTTTAATCGATATTGCCCGAAATGTAAGAGAATATTGATTCGGTTGTAATTTAATGTGATTTCGTATCACTTTTATTGTATTATTTTATTTTACAAATGTATAATAGGAAATTATTGTAATTTTATTATATATTTTGTAACTAATTGTAAAACCGGAGTTTCCCAAAGACGGTGTCATTCGGAAAGTAGTTTCGAGAGAGAGACGGTGACCTTAGGAGGTGTGCTTATGAAGTTCAAGGGATCAAAGGAGTTGGTTTCCGAACTTGTAATAGATTATATGATTTTCTATTCTAGGAAAGGCCATACTAGGAGTTTTATTTTTATGCTTGCATTTTTATTTAATATGTTTGCATGCATTGCCAAATCGCCATAACATGACATGTATATTTATCGAGTATTCGACCGTGTCAATTAAAATAATCGTTAATTCATCAATTTAGTTCACCTTAACATGATAGATTATAAATTGACATGACCTCTAATAATAAATAATTGAGATCAAGCCTTACCAAATGTAGAACCCATGAATCCCAATTTCGCAAGGAAGTAGGCTCGGCTCACCGGGGTGCTAAACTTGTTACGTTGGGTAAGTGGGGTAATAAATGTTATTATTTCGAAATTTGGATTGAGCTCAACGGAAGTATTCGCGACCGTAGCCGCATGTGTTCCGGGCTTAAGATAAATATTAAAGTAATATTATCGACCGAGAGTTCTAATGTAGAATCGATTAAAGAGTTAATCCACCGAATTATGTTAATAAGGGATGAATCGGCTTACCGTGCCCAAGTTGATATGAATTTGGATCTCGGAATCATTTATAATAGTTGGGTAGAGGTCACTATTTAAATGCTAAACTTGTTTAAAATGTTTACAAGTATTTAAAATGATAAATGTAGACATTTCCTTTATATTTAAAATTTGTAGTCATAATTGTTTATTCGCAATGGTAAATGCTAATTCGTCCACCACCACCTATTCTCCAACTCTCACAAATGTCTGATGGCTTCGATCCTTCATGGATCGATGCAAGTTAGAAAAGAATGACACTAATTTTACCAATTGGGATATGCAACTCCGCTTGGCCACGGCGGGTGACGACAGGTTTCGTTACCTTGCCAAGGCCTATCCCACTGCACCTAATGAAAAGTCAACCGCCACGCAAGGCGAGCCTATGAGGCTAGCCACAAAGAGTCCGCCGTGATCAAAAACGTTTTGATCTTCTCGTTGGAAGCCAATCTCCAAAGGAGTGCCATAAGATGAGCACGGCCTATGAGATCTATGCCTAGCTTGTGATCATGTTTTTCACAAGCTCCTAGGATCTTACAATATAAGACGGTTTCCACATTATTGAACATGAACCTAAAAGAGGACCAAAAGTTAGCCCTCATGTACTCAAATTGATTGACCATGTTGAGACTCTTAAATTACAAGGGGTGACCATTCCCGAACAACTTGTTATCGACCGAGTCTAACATTCCTTGGGGAAAATCAAAGCATATGTGAAGTTTAGGGTAAACTACAATATGCATAATGAGAACGTCAAATATTGTTGTGTCTAGTAGTATTTGTTAGAGTCTTTCGCTCTACTTTTTACGGGTCATTAGTTTTGTTTTATGTTAATCTTAGTTGTTTTAATAATGTTAGTATTTAGTACTTTAAGTCAATTTTGAGAGTCAAATCCCGTAAAGTCAATAAAAGTCAAACCCGAAAACCCGAGACCCAAAACCCGGAAATTTGAATGGGCTAGCAATGAATCATCAAGGTATGAAGACCAAGCCCAATGGGTCAATGGAAGTCAAGGCGGGGTCAATATCCATGGGGTCAACGAAAGTCAAGAAGGAAAACAAGGCAAAAATTCGGCAGTGCTCGACGCAGCCTGCGTCGTAGGACGCAGCCTGCGTCAGCACGACGCAGCCTGCGTCGTAGGACGCAGCCTGCGTCATCTCTCGCAGCCTGCGTCATCTCTCAGCACGGGTTTTTCTCATTTTCTCGTCTTGTCTTTTGGAAGCCCACCTTTCAAGGCCCCTAGGTTTGCGGACCAAGGGTATAAAAGAAGAAATCTGAAGAAAGAGAAAGGGGGCATTCAACATACAACATCATATTTTCCTTAGAATTTTCTCTACTTTGTTCTTCAAGTTTGGCTCTTGTAATTGGTTATTGCTTAGAAATTGGTTGTAATATGAAGACTATGGGTAGCTAATCTTCTTTTGCTTAGTGTAATTTGAACAAGTTCTTCCCTTTTAGCATTGTAAGACCTTTTTAATCCTTCCTTCTCTATTTAATTCCATTTTCCTTTGTTTGAATTTCATTGTTAAATGAATTGTTGTTAAGACTAACCATCTTAGTAATTGTTTGTTTGATTAAATTGCTTTGTCTTGATGAATTTGGTTGATTTGTCTTGATATTTGTTGAAGCAACTTGAAAGATTGTAACTTTGGTTTAAAAGTTGGAATCTTTTGAGTGGAATTTGGATTATTGTGTACTTAGGACATGGTTTAATGTTTTATTACATGATTCTAGCATGCTTCTTTGGTTTTGTGCCTAAAGCTTGCATCTTTATTTATGCTTATGTTTTAATAAGTATGGGTTTAGTTGTATTGAGTCATTTATGGCTGGTTTAATTCATTGGTGGCTAGTTTTTAGAAGTTTGTAATAGATAGTTAGAGAAAGGAGGAAAGGAGGGATCTTTACTTTGTTAATTGTGGGGGAACTTGGGATAATTGCACTAAGTTATTTCTCCATATTTGAATCTTTGAGTATTTAGTTGTTGTTAGTAATTTTAGACTTGATTATCAATTCTCATGAAAAACTTTCTCCATTTGTGTTTTTCCTACATGTTTTCCATTGTGAATATCATAGTTTGTAAGTAATTCAAGTCTTTGTTTCAATTAGTGTTTTAAATTGTGGTTAGATAAATTAATTTGTTTAATCGGTTTTTAGCAAGAGTCTAGATTAGATTTTTAGCATTCATCGCTTTCCCTTGGGTTCGATCCTTGTCTTACCCTTACTACCTTTTACTTAGGTTGGTTTGAGTCTAGATTTGGCTTTATAAATTGTTATTTGATTTCGCTAATTTGCGGATTTAACGACACCGTAAAAGAAGCTCGTCAAATTTGGCGCCGTTGCCGGGGAAGGCAATTTAGCTAAATATCAAATTGAACTCTTGTTAGTATCATAATTTGTTTAGATTGTTTTTCAAATATTTCTTTTTGTATTGTTTGTAGGTTACTTGGTGTTGAAGTTACTAATTGTGTTGTTGAAGTGTTTTAGAGTTTATGCCTAGGTCACAAGAGGGACTTGGTGACCAAGACATTGACCCGGCTTCTAGTAGCATTTCCAATTGGTTGTTTTCGAATCCCCTCTATAGGAGACCCTTTTGGAGGGAGCCTAGTGAAGAGGAGTTTGAGAACAATATTTTTCAAGAACCACAAGAACAAGTGTTTGTGTCACCACCTAGATCACCACCTAGGAGACCACCACCCTTGAACATCATCTACCCACCCGAAATGGAAGATAATAGAACTATTGGTGAAATCCGGGCAAGAAACTATGAAGAGCAACCGTTGTGTATCGCATACCCTCCCATGGGGGATGTAAATTTCGAGCTAAAGGGGTTCTTTGTTCATAATTTGCCAAGATTTCATGGAATGGTGGGGAATGATCCCAATAGGCACTTGGCCGAATTTCACATGATATGCCAAGGGGCCATCCCTCAAGGAGTGACCGAAGACCAATTTAAACTTAGGGCATTTCCATTCTCTCTACAAGATGCCGCTAAGGAATGGTTATTTTGTCTTCCGGCCCATTCCGTCAATACTTGGGTGGGTTTGAAGAAGAAATTTCTTGAGAAATACTACCCGGATTCAAGGCATAACCACTCAAAGAAGCTCATCACTACCATTGAGCAAGACATGGGGGAAACTCTCTATGACTATTGGGAGCGATTCAAAAGCCTCGTGGCAAGGTGCCCTTATCATGGGATGTCGGGGGATGATCTATTGACGGCCTTCAATGAAGGATTATGCCAAAACGACCAACGGATGATTATAGCCGCCACCGGAGGTGGTATTGATACACTTAATGTGGCCGAGGCCAACAACATTATTGAGAAGTTGGCTATGAACACAAGAAGCTACGGGAGGAAAAATGAAAGGGGAGGAAGCTCTAGAAATGTATCTTCCATGGAAGATTCTCATGCCTCTCAAAATCACAAACTCATGCAAGAGATGGGTGAACTCAAAAGCTTGGTATCCAACTTGGTTGTAACAAAAGTAGCTCATTTTCTCAACACCCCGAATCACTTGAATGTTCTTATTGTGGAGGTGAACATGCTACAAATACATATTACATCATGATTGAGCAAGGAGCCACCATGGAGAGTGTCAATGCCATGGGGTATGGGAACTACAATGCTAGAAACCCAAGTGGTGGAGGAATGTATAACCAAGTGGGAAATCGTGATCTTTTGGGGTGGGGAGGAGACAAGTCAAAGAGTTTTGAAAATGGTCAATTCAATCACTTGAGAGCCCAAAATCCAACCCAAAACCGAAATACCAATTTCAACCAAAACCCCCAAAGAAATTTCAACAACAACCCAAGACCCACCAACTCAAATTTTCCAAGTAATTCTCAATCCCAAAGACAACCAAACCAAAATCCAAATCAAGGGAATTCTTCTTCTCAAGGGAACTTGAGTGACATCTTGCAAACACTTCTTGCCAATCAAGAGAAGGATAGGGAGGAGGCAAGGAGGGATAGAGAGGAAGCAAGGAAGGATAGGGAGGCTAACAACCTTAGGGTGAACAACTTGGAAACCCAACTATCCCAAATGGCCTCAAATTTGTCAAAATCCCAAGCCTCAAGCTCCACAAGATTCCCATCTCAAACCATTCCCCCACCAAGGGAAAATGCTAGTGCCATGACATTGAGGGGAGGCAAAGAGTTGGAAGTAAACCCCCTTGGTAAAGGAAAGGAAAAGATGAAGAATATTGAGGTGGAAACCATTGAGATTGAAGACCAAGGAGAATTGGTGGTTGGTCAAGAAGAGATGTCGGAGAATGAGAAAGGGGGATCCACAAGCAAGGACCCCAAGGAAGACAATTCTAGGAAGGGCAAAGACACTATTGAAGATGATGAAGTGGAGGAGTACATACCGGAAGTCCCATTTCCTAGTGCTTTGATAAGCACAAGGAAATATGCCAAGGAGAATGACCTATATGAGACTTTCCGGAAATGTGAGGTTAACATTCCCCTTCTTAATTTGTTGAATAGTGTCCCTAGGTATGCAAAGTTTTTGAAAGAACTTTGCACACCTAGGAGAAATCCAAAGAAGGGAACCCATAAGGTTAGGGTGAGTGAACATGTGTCGGCCATTTTCAAACAAAATTTACCAAAGAAATGTGGAGACCCGGGCATGTTCACTATTCCTTGCACTATTGGGGGGAAAAGTTTTAAAAGCGCTATGCTAGACCTTGGGGCTTCTATAAACGTCATGCCTTTATCTATTTATGAGACCCTAGGTTTAGGACCTTTGTCTAAGACCGGGGCAGTCATTCAACTTGCCGATAGGTCTAGTGTTTACCCCAAGGGCATGGTAGAGGATGTACTAGTGGAAGTCAATAATCTTGTCTTTCCGGCGGATTTCTACGTCTTAGATATGGAATCTAGCTCTAGTGCCACCCCTCTCCTTCTTGGTAGGCCGTTTATGAAAACTTCAAATACCAAGATCGATGTTTCAAACGGGTGCTTGACTATGGAGTTTGAAGGAAAAAGATTAACTTACAATATATATGACTCCATGAGGCACCCGAGTGACCATCAATCTTGTTTCTTCTTGGATATCTTTGAGCCATTAGTGAATCAAATGTATAAACTTTGTGATAGAGACCCACTCGAGGTAGCTTTAACTAACCCCATGGAAGAGGAAGGTTTGCGTTTGTTGTTGGCCTTTGATGTGCAGGAATGTCTTGAAGACTTGGAGAGGGAAGAGCCCATGGAAACATATGAGGAGCTCAACGTCATAGAGATGCTGAAAACAGGGCAAGGCAGTGCTCGACGCAGCCTGCGTCGTACGACGCAGCCTGCGTCCTGCACTGCGTCACTGGACGCAGCCTGCGTCCTGCACTGGCTAGGTTGTCCGAGTTATTTGCCTTGAGTATCCCACTCCACAAGCCCCTCCCTTCCATTATCCAACCTCCTAAGGTCGAGTTGAAGACCCTCCCAAGCCATTTAAAGTACATCTTTCTAGGGGACAAGAACACCTTACCACTTATCATTTCAAGCACACTCACCGAGGACCAAGAAGGCAAATTGGTATCACTACTTGAAAAGCATAAGGAAACATTTGGGTGGAGCATAGCGGACCTAAAAGGGATAAGCCCGGTGACTTGCATGCACAAGATACGACTTGAAGTGGATGCCAAACCGGTCCGACAACCCCAAAGGAGGCTCAATCCACCCATGGCGGAGGTAGTGCAAGAAGAGGTAATTAAGCTATTGCAAATGGGTATCATTTTCCCTATTTCCGACTCTCGTTGGGTTAGCCCAACTCAAGTCGTACCCAAAAAGGGAGGAGTGACGGTAGTCAAGAATGCACAAGGAGACTTGGTCTCCACCCGACCACAAACCGGTTGGAGAGTGTGTATTGACTACCGCCGCTTGAATGCGGTAACATTGAAAGACCATTTCCCGCTACCATTTATTGATCAAATGTTAGAAAGATTAGCGGGGAAAGCTTTCTATTGTTTCCTTGACGGTTACTCGGGGTATTTTCAAATCCCAATTCGCACCCGAGGACCAAGTCAAGACCACATTCACATGCCCATTTGGTACATTTGCTTATCGTCGTATGCCCTTTGGTTTGTGTAATGCACCGGGAACTTTTCAACGGTGCATGTTGAGTATTTTCTCCGACTATGTAGAACGAATCATAGAAGTATTCATGGACGATTTCACCGTCCATGGGGACTCCTATGATGCATGTCTAAAACACCTTGCTCTTGTCTTAGAGCGATGCCAAGAGTCCCATCTCATTTTAAACTCCGAAAAATGTCATTTCATGGTGACTAGTGGCATCGTTTTAGGACATGTAGTGTCGGAAAGGGGGGTTGAGGTGGATAAGGCTAAGGTTGACATTATCAAAACCTTACCTTATCCCTCTAACACCCGAGACATTAGGTCTTTTCTAGGACATGCCGGTTTCTACCGGAGATTTATTAAGGATTTTTCCAAGATTGCTAACCCTTTATGCAAGCTTTTGCACAAAGAAGCGGAATTTGTTTTTGATGACAAATGTAGGAAAGCATTCAATGACTTGAAGGAGAGATTGGTCACCGCACCAATTATTCAAGCACCACGATGGGATCTTCCATTTGAAATCATGACCGATGCAAGTGACTATGCATTGGGAGTGGTTTTGGGTCAAAAGAGTGACAAGGGACCCCATGTGATCCAATATGCTTCTACCCTCTTGAATGATGCTCAAAAGAACTATTCCACGACGGAGAAGGAATTCCTTGGTGTGATTTATGCTCTAGAAAAATTCCGATCTTATCTCTTGGGCACAAAGGTGATCATCTACACCGATCATGCCGCCATTAGATACCTTGTGGCAAAGAAGGATGCAAAGCCAAGGTTGTTGAGATGGATCCTTCTTCTAAGTGAATTTGATGTGGAAATAAAAGACAAGAAAGGGGTGAAGAATGTGGTGGCGGATCATTTGAGCCGGCTAAACCATGAAGGAAGACCATCATGCCCTCTTGAGGAGGTTGAAGGAGGTCTCCCTCATGAATCACTTTATGCTATACAAGTGGAAGAGCCATGGTATGCTACCATGGTTAACTATTTGGTGACAAAGCGGCTTCCAAGCCATTTCTCTTCTCATCAAAAGAGCAAAGTCAAGTCCGATGCCAAGTACTATACATGGGATGATCCTTACTTGTGGAAATTTTGCCAAGATCAACTTGTGAGAAGATGTGTACCCGAGAGTGAAATTCCCTCCATCTTACATCATTGTCATGACTATGCTTGTGGAGGACATTTCGGGCCACAAAGAACCGCTAGAAAAGTGCTTGAATGCGGTTCCTTTTGGCCAAGCCTTTTTAAAGATGCCCACAAATTTGTAAAGACTTGTGACCGATGTCAAAGGGTGGGGAATTTGACAAAGAGATATGAGATGCCACAACAACCTCTTCTATATTGTGAGATCTTTGATGTGTGGGGAATTGATTTTATGGGCCCTTTTCCAAATTCCGGTGGTTATTTGTACATCCTCTTGGCGGTGGACTATGTATCAAAATGGGTTGAAGCAATTCCTACCCGCACCGATGATGCCAAGGTAGTAGCCATTTTCATTCAAGAGAACATATTCTCTCGGTTTGGCTTTCCAAGGGCTATCATTAGTGATAGGGGGACCCATTTTTGCAACAAGGTGATTGGAGGCCTTCTCAAGAGATATGGGGTGAATCATAAAATTTCCACGGCCTACCACCCACAAACAAACGGGCAAGCCGAACTCTCAAACCGTGAAATTAAAGGAATACTTGAAAAGACGGTGAATCCGGATAGAAAGGATTGGAGTAAGAGGCTAGTTGATGCATTGTGGGCATATAGGACCGCTTTCAAAACCCCCATTGGCATGTCCCCATTCCGTCTCATCTATGGCAAGGCTTGCCACCTCCCCGTGGAGGTTGAGCACAAAGCCTATTGGGCTATCAAATCTTTCAACCAAAACCAAGATGAGAGCGGTATGCACCGGAAGCTTCAATTACAAGAACTTGAAGAAATTCGCCAAGATGCTTATGAGAACTCTTCCATCTACAAAGAGAAAACAAGAAGATGGCATGATGGGATGATAAACCGTAGAGTTTTCAAGGAAGGTGATAAAGTTCTTGTGTTCCAAAACCGGTTTAAGCTCTTTCCGGGCAAGTTGAGGTCAAGATGGTTTGGACCTTATACCGTCAAGAAAGTGTTTACTCATGGGGCTATTGAAGTGGAGGGGCCCGGGGATGGAAAGCTCCTCAAAGTGAATGGCCACCGTCTCAAGCACTACTTCCAAGGATGTGCCCGGGAAGGGGAAGAGGAGGTCTTGCTTGAAGACCCGGTCTATCAAAGTTGAAAAGCTTGAAATAGCTAAGTCGAGCCATCGACTCTAAATAAACGGCAAAACATTGTACATACTCTATCCTTGTGAATATTTCTTTGAAGTTTCTTTGTTAAATCTTGGCATTTAAGTTGTTTTAAGTTAGTTAGACATTGCATCAAACAAATTTTTTGAAGTTACTAACGGTTTTGTGAAGTTTTACGAGTTTTTGGCCGCCTCGGGATGCGTGCCACGGATGAAAAGTTCGGGAATCGATGGAATTTGGATATTGGAGGTTATTATGGGCCATTGAAGTGAAATTGCAAGTATGGGGGTGTTTGGAGCACTTAGCAAAAATTTTGCTAAGTGCAAAAGGAAGAACCATCCGGCAGTGAAGGACGCAGCCTGCGTCGTAGGACGCAGCCTGCGTCGTAGGACGCAGCCTGCGTCGAGAGCAGATTTCGGTTTATTCTTCAGCCTTTGCCCGTGTTCTTCATAAAACAAAACCCCATCTTCTTCTTTGCTTTTCACGACAAACACACCCAACCCAACCCCCAATCCCTCAAAAATCCATCTTTCTCACTCAAATCTTCCAAAACCTTCATCAAAATCAATCCCAATCTTCTCCCTAATCATTATTCTACACTCAATAACCCCAAAATCAATCTCACTCACCCTAAAACTCAGAAAATCCGTCTTAAACAACCCTAAATTTTTTTCCCTAAAATTCGTTTTTCGGGTCTTTTGCTGGGTTTTTAAGGCTAATTGTCGAATTCCTACCTATTTCTAATCATCAAGGAACTTGAATCTTGTGGAAAAGCAAAGGTATAACTTCATACTCGATTTTTTTCATCAATCTTCAAGTTTTTGCTCGAATTAGGCTAGCTTTAGTCTTAGGTTGAGTTCCCCTTTCCCCTTTGCTTGATTGTGTAGTTAGGATTGGATAAAGTTTTTTGAGTAAGGTAAAGAAATTCAACAAACACTAGCTTTTTGAGGTGTAGAAATTGTTGCACACCAAGTGTTTGTTGAATTGCTTGAGCGAAAAACCTTTCGAGTGATTGCTTGTTATTGTTGTAGTGTGTTGTTTGTTACATTTTGCAGATATGGCACCAAAGATCTCTAAGTTGTTTGGCAAAGGGAAAAATAAGAGGGCCGCGGTGAGTGAGCCCGACACCGAGGTAGAAGCGGTGTTTATGGGCTATGAGAGGATGCAAGCTCAGTATAAGAAAATTTGGGATCAAATATCCACTCACCCTCTTGTAGCAACTAAATTCTTTTGCCCAACCACCCTCCATGCCTTAGGCATGTTCAACTTGACAAGGGACATGCTAGCTAAAGTAGGGCTAGAGGCTTATCTCGAGCCAAACTCCTGGGATTACACCTATAGGAGTTTCGCATACGAGTTTCTAGCAACCTTGTCGGAGTTGGATGTGCCCGAAGGTGAGGAGAAAGCCTACCGATTCCGATTGAACCAAACTTGGCATGAAGCCCCAACTTCCGAAATCCGTCAAATCCTAAAAATCACCAAGCAACCCGTAGACATTAGATGCCCAAGGGGCAAAATGCACCAGATGTGGGGTAACATTGCCGATGACCATGGCCCGTCTAAGGATGCCAAACTGTCAGCCATCACCCACCCCGTACTCCGCCTAATTACTAGGTTCCTTACCACCATTTTCAACTCCGCGGGAGAACCCACCAAGGTGCCGGAGAAGATCCGGCTATGTTTGTGGACTATGCTTCCGGAGGGGGTAGGGATCCCGGATTGGGCCGATTTGTTTTTGAGAGCTTGCATCAAGCATAGGCAAAAATCGGCAAGGGCAAGCATCCATTGTGGGGGGGTGATTTCTTTCTTGGTAAGGCATTATGAGGGGGGCATCGGTAATGATCAAGCGGTGAACATTTGTAGGGGGTTGACGAGGTACAATCGTCTTGGGCTAGAGGAAGTGCATATGTTTAAGACTAGCAAGGAGCAACCCTTAAAAGGGTTTTGGTTGGGAAGTGACGGGCTAAGCTACATGAAGTTGCCTAGACCTCAAAACAATCCTTTACCTAGAGGACTCGCGGCATGGGATTTTGTTTGTCCTAGGGAGGAAAGTTTGGGGGTAAGTAGTGCGGAAGAAGAGGAGGTAGAAGAAGTGCCTTTGAGGCAAAGGAGGGTAAGGAGAGAGGGTGGTGAGGGAAGTGAGCATTTGAGAGAGGAGATTGAGATCCTTGCAATTGAGGAAGGACCTTCCCAAACCACCAATTTTGAACAACAACAACAACAGCAACAACAACAACAACAACAATAACAACAACAACAACAACAACCACCATTCCAATTCCAATCACCATTCCCAAGCCACCATGATACCGACACCCCCATGTTTGATGCGGAGGGTCGTTCTAGCACACCCGTGGAGCCATGGCAACAACAAATGGCTAACTATTTTGCTAGCACCAATGACGTCTTGGCGCACATTAGTGGGAGGGTGGATGCCTCAAACACTTGGCAACAACTTCAAGGAGGTAGGCTTGAGACTTTGGATGATTGGCACAATGTTGTGGAGGAGAGGGAGAGATTGAGAGCGGAGGCCGAGAGGGCTCAAAGTGAGGAATGGAGGAGGATGCTAGACGGGCAAGAGGAAGCCCGCCTATGGAGAGAGCAACAAGATAAAAGATGGCGGGAACAAAATGATATGTGGGCCACCCAAAATGCTTGGAGGGAGCAAGCTACGAGCCACTTTAACGTTCAAAATGAGCGCCACCACACCTATCTTCAAGACTCCTATGAGGATGCGGTGGCATAAGAGGACGTCTATGGCTTAGCTAGCTCTCTCTTTGGGATGTCCATGCAACAAAACCCGGATTACCCAACTCCATACACCCAAGCAACCCTTGATGAAGGCATGGAGCGAAGAAGGCGGATTAGAGAAGCAAGGGAAAGGAGGAGAAACCGAAGAGGTGCCTCGGGTTCTTCTCATTTCGATAATTGATGAGGTAACATTTTTCTTCTCCTCCACAATGAGGACATTGTGTATTCTAAGTGTGTGGGAGAAGATTGTACATAGTTAGTTTGTTTTTGATGCATTGTAATATTGTTTTTTATTTATGTCTTTATTTTGAAGAAAAAGAAAAAAAAAAAAAAAAAAAAAAATTTGAAAATCCCAGCTAGGTGAAAACCCACAAGGGTGGGCACCTAGGCAAGATTGGGAAGGTGGCCGAGGACGGAATGAAAACCCGAAAGGGCACCTTAGGCAAAATGAGGGATTTTCAAGAAAAAAAAATAGAAAAATGAAAAAATGAAAAAAAAAATTTGAGCATGATTCTTCCTATGATGAGGATTTTGGAGGAATAAGAAGGGAGTGATAAGGAGGAAATTGGAAGGAGGCTAGTTTAGGACCCTTTTATTTTTATTTTTTTTTTAGTCACAAAACTTTGTTTCAAATTGGTGGATTTGTTTTGGTGGTTGCTTGGTTGTGCAAATTGTGAAGTTTGGGGCCAACCAAGTAACCATGATTTGCATTAGTGGAGTAATAAGGGGGTGATATAAGGAGTGGATTTGTATGGAGGTTGTTGAGAAAGACCATCTCGCTATGCCTTGGGATAAGGCAAAGATGGTCATACTACTTTATTGGGAGCTATAAGTAGGGAGGAGTTGATTTGAGTCGGAGTAGGTGGCATGTCGTGTCTTTAGTCTTGAGGGATGATATAAGGAGGGGGAGTGAGAGAAGAGTGTCACAAGAATTGAGTCTTTTTGTTTTATTTTTGTCATTGGTGGATTGCTTAAGAGGGAGTATAAGAAGGGTGTAGTGAGGGAAGAGAGGTCAATACCTCCACACACACTTTGTTGGGCTCGTGTCTTTTGTGCTAATCTCGAGTTTTACTCGGGACGAGTAAAAGTCCAAGTGTGGGGGTGTTTGACAACGTCAAATATTGTTGTGTCTAGTAGTATTTTTTAGAGTCTTTCGCTCTACTTTTTACGGGTCATTAGTTTTGTTTTATGTTAATCTTAGTTTTTGTAATAATGTTAGTATTTAGTACTTTAAGTCAATTTTGAGAGTCAAATCCCGTAAAGTCAATAAAAGTCAAACCCGAAAACCCGAGACCCAAAACCCGGAAATTTGAATGGGCTAGCAATGAATCATCAAGGTATGAAGACCAAGCCCAATGGGTCAATGGAAGTCAAGGCGGGGTCAATATCCATGGGGTCAACGAAAGTCAAGAAGGAAAACAAGGCAAAAATTCGGCAGTGCTCGACGCAGCCTGCGTCGTAGGACGCAGCCTGCGTCATCTCTCAGCACGGGTTTTTCTCATTTTCTCGTCTTGTCTTTTGGAAGCCCACCTTTCAAGGCCCCTAGGTTTGCGGACCAAGGGTATAAAAGAAGAAATCTGAAGAAAGAGAAAGGGGGCATTCAACATACAACATCATATTTTCCTTAGAATTTTCTCTACTTTGTTCTTCAAGTTTGGCTCTTGTAATTGGTTATTGCTTAGAAATTGGTTGTAATATGAAGACTATGGGTAGCTAATCTTCTTTTGCTTAGTGTAATTTGAACAAGTTCTTCCCTTTTAGCATTGTAAGACCTTTTTAATCCTTCCTTCTCTATTTAATTCCATTTTCCTTGTTTGAATTTCATTGTTGAATGAATTGTTGTTAAGACTAACCATCTTAGTAATTGTTTGTTTGATTAAATTGCTTTGTCTTGATGAATTTGGTTGATTTGTCTTGATATTTGTTGAAGCAACTTGAAAGATTGTAACTTTGGTTTAAAAGTTGGAATCTTTTGAGTGGAATTTGGATTATTGTGTACTTAGGACATGGTTTAATGTTTTATTACATGATTCTAGCATGCTTCTTTGGTTTTGTGCCTAAAGCTTGCATCTTTATTTATGCTTATGTTTTAATAAGTATGGGTTTAGTTGTATTGAGTCATTTATGGCTGGTTTAATTCATTGGTGGCTAGTTTTTAGAAGTTTGTAATAGATAGTTAGAGAAAGGAGGAAAGGGGGGATCTTTACTTTGTTAATTGTGGGGGAACTTGGGATAATTGCACCAAGTTATTTCTCCATATTTGAATCTTTGAGTATTTAGTTGTTGTTAGTAATTTTAGATTTGATTATCAATTCTCATGAAAAACTTTCTCCATTTGTGTTTTTCCTACATGTTTTCCATTGTGAATATCATAGTTTGTAAGTAATTCAAGTCTTTGTTTCAATTAGTGTTTTAAATTGTGGTTAGATAAATTAATTTGTTTAATCGGTTTTTTAGCAAGAGTCTAGATTAGATTTTTAGCATTCATCGCTTTCCCTTGGGTTCGATCCTTGTCTTACCCTTACTACCTTTTACTTAGGTTGGTTTGAGTCTAGATTTGGCTTTATAAATTGTTATTTGATTTCGCTAATTTGCGGATTTAACGACACCGTAAAAGAAGCTCGTCACATAACATGAAAAACCTCTCTTCATGAAATGCATAAGATGCAAGTACAAGCCAAGAGAGACATGGGCTAAATGTTAGCACTTCCAAGGATGTGCTCCATATTAATAAAAGGAGCAAGGGAAAGTTCAAGAAAGGTGGTAGTAAAGGGAAGAAGCCCTCCACCTTCAAGGGAAAAGGGTAAAGCTATTAAGAATAGCTCTCCCATGCCCAAGAAGGGTGCCTCCAATAAAGAAAAATGTCATTATTGTAATGACGTAGGGCATCGAAAGAGGAATTGCTATAAGTATCTTGGAGATCTTAAAACTGAAAAGGTTGTTCCAGTAGGTAAATATTTATCCCTATCGTTTATGTTATGATCTCAACTTTGGTATATAGATACGAGTTGTGATTATTACCCTATTTAATTGTAATTAGGGCATCCTAGCAAGGATAAATGCAAGGACAAGGAAGCCTAAGAAGGCTCTTCAAGGGAAACTAAGGTATACACATGATTGAAGACCTATGGAAGCTTGGTCTCATTTTGAATAGTCAAAATTTTGGGATGTATTTTGAGACATTGTTTTTTTAGAACTTTTATAATTTCCTTGTTTGACATGGAAATTTGTTCAATTCCTTTTACTGACATTGGTTGTAATTGGATTTAGTGACTTGGTTTTCAACTAAAGTCACTCGGTTTGTTGAAACTTTTAGTTCTAAAAACTTGTCATCATACTCTACTTGCTAATAACATAAATTGTATCGACTCAAATTGATCATATTAGTATTATGATGATTCGATCATTATAATAAAAGACTAAGAATTCGATTCTCATTTTGAAATATCAATTGTTAAGTCAAATTGAGTTATTGAACTCAAAGTAGGGAGTCTACCAAACCAATTGGCCACACCACTTATAAAGATTGTAATTGACATGAATATGAGTACACCTCTTTAGCTCTTATAGAACTAGTCTATTTTGAAGCTAAGATTCGATGTCTTTACAAAGAAGTCTTTAGTAGATCACTTAAGGTCATGTTGTGATACTTCTACCTCCCTTACGAGTATGAGTACAAACTTTTTTGTGGCTCATAAGGGTATCTTTAAAGAAAATAGTTGAATTTTTCTAAAGATAGAGTGGGAGAAAATAAGCCACAACGGAAAACTAGTTAGGAACTAGTGAGAAAACCAAAAGAAAATGTTCTTAGGTTAGACTCAAAACTAGTGAGGAGATCAAAAGAAAGTGTTCTTAAGTGAATCCTTAGACTAGTGACGAGACCAAAAGAAATTGTTCTTGATATAATAAGATTATGATCAGTGGAAGTACCTAGAAATTTTGAATTTCGATTTTCTAAAACAGACTTATGAAACTATATGGAATCTATGCAAAGAAAATGTTTTATTTGGAGTTGTCGAATTGTAGTTGCATGGCTAGGAGAAAATTATCAATACAAGAAAAGCAAGCCCAAAGGGTCAATGGAAGTCAAGGCAAGACCAGCATTCAAAAGGGTCAACGAAAGTCAAGGCGAGCAACCAAGAGTAAAAACTGGCAGCTTAAAACGCTGCCAGCGTCCTGGCCTGGGACACGTGTTTCTTCATTTTCCGTCTTGTCATTTTGAGGCCCATTTCTCGAATACCCTAGGTTTCTGAAGCAAGGGTATAAAAGAACCAGATTTTAGAGAGAGAGATTATTCCGTAACATTCCACAACAAAGCACAAAACACATTGGAATTCTCTCATTTTTGGTTCTTCATTTTGGCTTGTAACTTTGAGTTGAACTTTATTATTTGGGTTGTAATTCTTGATTATGGGTAGCTAATCTTCTATTTCTTAGTGTAATTGGAACAAGTTTTCCTCTTTTAGCATTGTAAGACTCTTTGAACCTCTTCTTCTTTAGTTAATACCATTTTCTCATGTTTATTTTCCATTGTTGAATGAATTATTGTTGAGACTAACCATCTTAGCAAGTTGTTTGTTTAATTAGTGCTTTGTCTAGATAATTTTGGTTAATTTGTCTTGATATTGTTGAAGCAACCTTGAAAGATTGCAACTTTGGTTTAAAGTTGGAATCTTTTGAGTGGAATTTGGTTTATTGTGTGGTTAGAACATGGTTTAGTGTTTTATTACATGATTCTAGCTTGTTTCTTTGGTTTTGTTCATAAAGCTTGCATCTTTGATTTGGGCTCATGTTTTAGTGGGTGTAAATTGGGTTGTAAAGGGTCATCCTTGGTTGAGTTAATCCTTGTTGACTAATTTCTTAGAAACTTGTATTAAATAACTAGAGAAGAGAGGAAAGGAAGAGTTTTTACTTTGCTAATTGTTGGGAACTGGGGAAAATTACACTAAGTTAGTTTCTTTATATTTGAATATTTGAATCTTAAGTACTTGTTGGTTATTTTAGACTTGTTAATCAATTTCTCAAATCAAACTTTCTCCATATGTGTTATCCTACATGTTTTTGTCATTGTTAATATCATAGTTTGTAATTAATTTAAGTTTGTGTCTTAATTAGTATCTTAATTAGTGATTAGAGTAATTAGTTAGTTATTAGTTTTGTGAATTGATTTTTAGCAAGAGTCTAGATTAGTTAATTTAGTTAATCTTGCCTTCTTTTGGGTTCGACCATATTCTTACCATTTACTACCTTTATTTAAGATAGTTTGTGTTTGTTTAGGAGATATAAATTGTTATTTGACCATAGCTAATTAGCGGAATTAACGACACGTGAAATAAGCTCGTTAGTAACTTTAAACAACTCTTTCTCACTTTGTCATACGTATAATTTCAACGAGATGTAAATGCAATAATCTGGGATCTCAAATATGGTTATATTTTAACTTATATATAATACTTTAGAATAAATTTTTATACATCTTGGGGAGGTCCAAACCTACCCAAGTGATTTCTCTTATATAGAATCCATCTTAGACAACATGGCTTTTATGTAACAATTTTCAATTTAGAAATGATAATCGCCAACCCATATATTATAGTCTTATCACTTTCAAAAAGTAGATATTTTTGTTCTTAAGTCTTCCGACCTTGGATGACTTAAGAACATTTGTGCCATATTTTCTCTCACTCTATCCTTTTAGTAAATACGCTTATTTACGAGAAGGATAGCACCATGAGCCACAAATTGTTTTGTTTCTTTAGGTGTAAATGAGAAAAATTCTTGTAAGGATAGCTACATGAGCTATATCCCTTAGTCACAAACAACTTTTTTTTCCAGGTATAAGTGGGGTATAATGCTCGTATTAAATCTTATAAACTTTGAGCGATCTATTGTAGACTTATTTGTTTAGACTTTAGTATTCTAGCTTCTCTATAGACTTACTCTATTTAAGCATAATACTTTGACTCTTATCCATGTCTTGAACAAATTTAGGATTCTTAACCCTTCCATAGCTAGTATGGAGTCTAATTGGTGTTTTTAAAGATTGTATCTTGGGGCTTTATATGAATTGTAAATCTCCAAGTGTGAGTTCGTCAACTCACTTTGACTTTATGCAATTGACCTTTCTTATTCCAAATAAGTTGTGACGTCTAGTCAAAATGCTAATGTGAGAATCTCATTCTTGACTTTGGTTATTAATAATGATCCAATCATTATATTCCTCATAAGATCAATTTGGTCGTTATAATTTATGTTTTATGATACTAACATTGCACAATGAAGAGGATTAAGAACATTAAAACAAATTCCATAGATATAGTGACTTGGGTTGAAAACCAAGTCACCATCCAAATACAACCATTGTTCAAAGGAATTGAAAATACTCTCCATGCCAAAACATGGAAAAAGAAAATAGTTCAACAAACCAACAATCAAAATGTAATACCAAAATAGAAACAAATAGCAAAATATCGTCAAGCCCATCATAGGTCTTCTCTACGTGGTGGCTACCCTGGCTTCCTCATAGATCCTCCTAGGCTTGCTTTGCCTTGTCCTTCTTCTCATGCCCTAAATGTGATCAAAAAGGGTGGTGAGAATCACAACTTTTATCAAAATACCAAAGTTGAGATGAGTATCAATAACATAAATTTTTTTTTTGGGAAGAAACATTACCAACTGAAAGAACCCATCCAGTTTTGATGTCTCCCAATTACTTGGAGCAATTACGCTTCCAATGGCCCGTGCCATTACAATAATGACACTTGTCTTCGGCCACGGCTCCCTTCTTGTCTTTGGAAGAGTTATTCATAATAGCTTTTCCTTTGCCTTGATAGGAGTAAATGGGCTTGCTTCCCTTGTTCCCTTTGCCTACACTTTTCTTGAACTTCGCCTTGCTCTTGACATTGTTGTTCAAAATATCCTTACTAGAGCTAGCTTGAAAGCCCATGTCACGTTCGGCTTGCACAAGAATCTTGTGCAATTCATGAACCGAGACAGTGGTATTTTGTATGTTGAAGTTCACCCTAAAGTTGACAAACCCTTTGATCTTACTTAGGGAGTGAAGTATGCGGTCAATTATGAGAGGCTCGGGAATCTCTATTCCTTGTTCTTTCAGCACCTTCACGTACTCAATCATTTTGAGCACGTGAGGGATAACATTATGACCCTCCTACATATTGAGGTCGAAAAATTGGGAGGCGGCTTCGTATTGCAAAATTCTTGGAGCTCGTGAAAACATGGTCACGATCTTAGAATAGATTTCATATGCGGTCGCCATTTTAATGGCATTACGTTGAAGCTCGCTATCCATCAAAAAGTTCAAGACATTCTTGATCACCGCCAACTCCTTGTGGAAGGCATCATAGGCCTCCCTAGCGGCGTTCGATGACCTTGCATTTGGAGCGTTAGGGGACGCCTCGGTTAGGTAACTAAGCTTACCGTCACCTTCGGCGGCTAAGCGTAGTTGCCAATTCCAATCCGTGAAGTTGGAACCATTCTTTTAAAGTTTACAAGGATCCATGAAGGATCTTAGCCAAGATATGGTGTTGAGTGGTGGAGGTCGAACCTCGTTATTGTGGTTTTACGACATTGCGAATAAATAAGTTTTGTTGGAGTAACTGTCCTCAACAATAGTGCGATCACAAAATATAAATCTCGATAATAAGAATACAAAGGGATAATGAATGTTATAGTCAACTGGTCAACATTAATTGTTAACGATTGGCTTGCTAGAGTTTGACGTTACTGTCGTATGACGGTGGTGATCAGTTGATCCCTTAAGGTCACACCTATAGGACAATTCCCTTAATTGTAAAGTTAATTAATTGTATATCGATACAGATTAATTAAATCCTTAAAAATGAACAAATTCTATTTATAAGTGAAAATTTATGTCTTATTATAATGAGATTAAATAAGACGCAATTTTTGTAATTTAAATGTTTTATTACTAAAATTGATTATTGTTTATGAAACAATTTGAGATCAGAATGATTAGTTGATTATAATTACAAAGAGTTGTAGATTATATCAATTGGACTTAATGTGACCCATTTTATATATATGTAATTATGAATTACTATTTGTCTTGTTATATAATGTGAAATGATATTTAATTTGTTAAATATACATTTATTTATCCTAATGACATGTGACTTGGTACATGACATACCACATTACAAGTGACAAAATTACAAAGATAAAATGGAGTCCATTTTATGTGGGTGTGCCGTTTTTGGGCTTGATTAAGGTAAATATGATTATTTTAATTGTTAAAAACATCATCATAATACTTATATGCCTAGCCCTTGGCCTAAGATTTTGATAAGAACAAAATATGAGCATGCTTGGGGCTCTCCCAAGACATGCATGTCGGCACCCCACCCCCCATAACCCTATGAGAATAAGTTCTCATTTTGTACAACAATAAATCATTCATGCAAAAATCTCCTTATCTCACTAGAATTTCTCATAAAAGAGTTTATGAGTATTTTGTTCTAAGAATCTAATATCTTCATATTCATTACTATTGTAGTAATATTATTAGAATTAGATTTTCATTTTAAGGTTACTAATAATATTTCTAGTAAAATTATTATTGGTATTAAGGGATAGTCTTGGGTGCAATCAAGAGGAGAGTTTCTACTATTGAAACTAGGAGTTCATCCTCAACTTATAAGCTTAAGAACTAGGTAGGAAGGAGTCCTATTTTGTGCCCAAATTTGTTATAAGATCAATGTAAGGAAAAATTTCTTCTTATCTTTATATTTTAATTATGCATGCATAAGACCCATTAGTTTAATGGGTAAACTAATTGTATAATGACATTGGTTGTAATTCCTTTTACTGACATTTGTTCAATTCCTTGTTTGACACATGATTGGATCATTATAATAAGTTCAAAAGCTAAGAATTCGATTCTCATTTTGAAATATCAATTGTGAAGTCAAATTGAGTTATTGAACTCAAAGTAGGGAGTCTACCAAACCATTGGCCACACCATTTATAAAGATTGTAATTGATATGGATATGAGTTCACCTCTTTAGCTTATAGAACTAGTCTATTTTGAAGCTAAGATTCGATGTCTTTACAAAGAAGTCTTTAGTAGATCACTTAAGGTCATGTTGTGATACTTCTACCTCCCTTACGAGTATGAGTACAAAATTGTTTGTGGCTCATAAGGGTATCTTTAAAGAAAATAGTTGTATTTTTCTAAAGATAGAGTGGGAGAAAATAAGCCACAACGGAAAACTAGTTAGGAACTAGTGAGAAAACCAAAAGAAAATGTTCTTAGGTTTGACTCAAAACTAGTGAGGAGATCAAAAGAAAGTGTTCTTAAGTGAATCCTTAGACTAGTGACGAGACCAAAAGAAATTGTTCTTGATATAATAAGATTATGATCAGTGGAAGTACCTAGAAATTTTGAATTTCGATTTTCTAAAAGAGACTTATGAAACTATATGGAATCTATGCAACGAAAATGTTTTATTTGGAGTTGTCCAATTGTAGTTGCATGGATAGACATGTAGATGTCTACAAAAGCCAAGTTAATGCGTAACTATGCTTAGATCCAAATCATCAATGAAATACCTCATAATAGGTGTGTACAAGATACACATCAAAACCACATATCCAAATAAGGATTTGGAATAGGATGTGTACATGACACAAGCCTATTGTATGTATCTACCTAGAGGTTATGATGATCTTTTCTATTATAAGATATAACAAGGGTTTCACTTGAATTGTCGAAAAGTCATGTATAGACATGAAATTCAGTGGGAGTTAAAGTCATGTATAGACATGAAGTTAAGTGGGAGTTTAAGTTATCATGTAAAGACATGAAGTTCAGTGGGAGAAATTGTTTTCCACGTGAATGACGTTTCACTCATTAAGAGTGACATATTCATATTATCTTTTTGAAAGGAGTGGTTGGATTTTAATGTTGGATGAAAGAGGGCAACATGTATACTAAAATCAAAATCTATTGTGGAATAGAAGATTTTAGCTTGGCATTAAAAAGGTATCTTATATCGATAAGATCCTTAATCTATTCAACAAGTTAAATAGGTTGTTTATGTTGATAAAAGTGGGATCACTATGAAAGGGTCATAGTCATCCACTGAACCTAAGAATTGTTGATCACATGAGACCGATCATGTATGCCATTACATGCACATACCTAAATGAATTGTATGCTGGGAGCATGACAAGCCTAAAACAAAACAATCCACATGAGAGTCATTGGATAGCCTACGAGAACATCCGTAGAGTTCTCGAGGAGAACTAGGGATACACTCTTATGTTTGGTAGAGAAAATTTGGTAATGTGGTAAAAGTTACACAAACCCAGATTTCCAAACTTATAAGGATTTGTAGAAATCCTAGGCGTATCTTTGTTATAAAAGAAGCGAATAACTAAAAGGATGATTGAAGAGTCAATCATTATAAATTCTACAAATAGAGACCTAGTACATTATGATGAGGATAAGGTGGTTTAAAAAGATCTAATGGTATATCCTTTCACCTAAATACCTATCAGTTATCATGATAACAAGTGGGAGTATCTTTCAAGTTAAAGAGCCCAACGCTAGATAGAGATCTAGACATGTACGTAGATGAATTCATGTTATTAGGAATAACGTTGGATGGAAGGAAAAAGCAATTCACAAGGTTGGAATAAATGAATATATGGTATATTCACTACCCAAGCCTTTATTTCATTTAATACGATCGTCATGAATTGTCATGGACGAAATAAACTTTAGATTATATGATATGAAGCAATAACATTGTGTTGATTGTTCATATGTGAAAATCACATTTATCGTTTGAGTTTCTAAAACTTGTTTTGTGCTTTGTTATATCCAAATGGATTGTAGAGACAATTTTGGACTCCATTAAAGTGGACTGAATTAACATAGCATTGGCCCCTAGTCCCTTATATGAGGTGACATCTCGAAGTGACTAGATTGTGGTGCGATTGATGGCAAGTTCAAGTGTCATAGGGTCATAGGGATGACCAATCGATCACATAGACAGACTGTAAGGGACAATCTGTCGGGCAGTGACCGCTTATAGAATTCTGGCAATTCTTGTAGCCTGGTCGTGGCAAGAGCTACTAGTATTCTTTTGAGTCAATTCTTTGACTAAAGACTGTTCGCCTAAGGTGGCACAGTTTCAGAGTGACTTTGATTTATGCTCTACGACCTTCGTAACTGGGGTCAAATGGGCATCTTTTGGGTCATGATGAGTTGTGGCTATGCAAAGGGAATAATGCAATAGTAATTGTCCACCTCTTGTCAGGGTTGTTTTAAATCTCAAGGCCACTCGAGGAGGAGTAAGCTGAAAAAGCGTGGCCACGCTCAGAAGGTATCTGTGGTAGATAATTCCGGTCAGACAGTTACTCTGCAAATCGAGGAAACCACTCTTGATATGATCAAATGCAAGTACGACCTGCAAGACACCTTGCAGTTAAGGGGAGATTGTAATAGGACAAGAGAATTGGTGACGCACACTTGTCTCGGACAAGTGGGAGATTGTTGGAGTAAATGTCCTCAACAATAGTGCGATCACAAAATATAAATCTCGATAATAAGAATACAAAGGGATGATGAATGTTATAGTCAACTGGTCAACATTAATCGGTAACGATTGGCTTGCTAGAGTTTGACGTTACTGTCGTATGACGGTGGTGATCAGTTGATCCCTTAAGGTCACACATATAGGACAATTCCCTTAATTATAAAGTTAATTAATTGTATATCGATACAGATTAAATAAATCCTTAAAAATGAACAAATTCTATTTATAAGTGAAAATTTATGTCTTATTGTAATGAGATTAAATAAGAATGATTAGTTGATTATAATTACAAAGAGTTGTAGATTATATCAATTAAACTTAATGTGACCCATTTTATATATATGTAATTATGAAATACTATTTGTCTTGTTATATAATGTGAAATGATATTTAATTTGTTAAATATACATTTATCTATCCTAATGACATGTGACTTGGTACATGACATACCACATTACAAGTGACAAAATTACAAAGATAAAATGGAGTCCATTTTATGTGGGTGTGCCGTTTTTGGGCTTGATTAAGGTAAATATGATTATTTTAATTGTTAAAAACATCATCATAATACCTATATGCCTAGCCCTTGGCCTAAGATTTTGATAAGAACAAAATATGAGCATGCTTGGGGCTCTCCCAAGACATGCATGCCAGCACCCCACCCCCCATAACCCTATGAGAATAAGTTCTCATTTTGTACAACAATAAATCATTCATGCAAAAATCTCCTTATCTCACTAGAATTTCTTATAAAAGAGTTTATGAGTATTTTGTTCTAAGAATCTAATATCTTCATATTCATTACTATTGTAGTAATATTATTAGAATTAAATTTTCATTTTAAGGTTACTAATAATATTTCTAGTAAAATTATTATTGGTATTAAGGGATAGTCTTGGGTGCAATCAAGAGGAGAGTTTATACTATTGAAACTAGGAGTTCATCCTCAACTTATAAGCTCAAGAACAAGGTAGGAAAGAGTCCTATTTTGTGCCCAAATTTGTTATAAGATCAATGTAAGGAAAAGTTTCTTCTTATCTTTGTATTTTAGTTATGCATGCATAAGATCCATTAGTTTGATGGGTAAACTAATTGTATAATGATATTAGAAATGTCTAATATCGAGTTTAAGAAACCTACAAGTTTGACTACAAAATAGAAAATGAAAGAAACATCAATATTTATCGTTTTAAAAATACTTGTAAACATTTTAAACAAGTTTGACATTTGTATAATTACCTCTACCCAATTACATAAATTATTCCACAACCCAAATCCTATATTAACTCGGGTTTATGTGAGCCACGGACTCCACGACCTTTATTAATATTACTTAGTGGGTTAACTCTTTAACCGATTCTACAATTAGAATTCTTGGTCGATGAAATACTTTATTGCCATCTTTAGCCCGGAACACATGGGCCACGGACCCTAATCTTTCCGTTGAGTTCAACCAACATTTGATGCAATAACGATTTATTGCCCCACTTACCCAACGTAATAAGTTTAGCACCTCGTTGAGCCGAACCTACTTCCTTACGAAATTGGGATTCATCGGTTCTGCTATTTGCTAAGGCTTAATCTCAATTAATAAAATAGAGGTCAAGTCAATTTATATTATCTATCTTCTTTTAAGTGAACTAAATAGGCGAACTATCGATAATTATAATTGACGCGGTCGATTGACTCGATAAAATGCACGTGTGATTTAAGTGGCGATTTGGCATGCATGTGACATATAAATAAAATGCAAGTAATAAATAAATTCCTAGTATGACCTTCCTATAAATAAAAAATCAAATAATCTATTTATAAATTCGGAAACCAACTCCTTTGGTCCCTTGAACTTCATGTGCACGCCTCCCAAGGACACCGTCTTTTTCGAAACGCCTATCCGAATAGCTCCGTCTTTAGGAAACTCCGGGATTACAAATAATTACAAAAAAATATATAATAAAAATTACATGAATTTCCTATTATACATTTGTAAAAACAAAATATTAATAAAAGTGATATGAGATCACATAAAATCACAACCGAATCAATATTCCCTTACATTACGGGTAATATCGATTAAAAACTAAGGCCATACTAAGACAAAATACATAATTCAAAATTTCATAAATCCAAAAATGACATTCATTCATTCAAAATGCAGCATAATTATATGTAAAACTCATGCAAAATACTGTGCTAAATCGCCCTAATAACCTTATATCGTATATAAACCCGGTTTTATGGAAATGCGTGATAATAACCAAATAAAATCACAACTTAATACTTAAATAAAATTTAAGTACAATTTAATTACCCTAACTGTTTTAAGACTTAAAATTTAGTATCCACTAATTATTTGACGATAATTCAACTCGGTTTTGCATTATTGCACGATTTTTGACCCTTATTAACATAACTTTTATGTAATAAATCCAAATTAAATTACAATAATTTATAAATTTGAAAATTAAAATTTTTTATATTCCGGAACATTTCCTGGAACATCTTCAAGTCAAAAATTGGGTCAAAAATTTTAGAATCATTTTAGAGAAAAATATAGTTGCTATTAGCTGATTTTATAAAATAAAATACTAAAATTACACGAAAATTAATCTAATTAATTTTAAACTAATAAATCTGAAATGTACAATTTTTATGCAACATATGATAATTTTCTCATGCCAAAAATTCATTTTAGCTATTTATGCCTAAATAATCACTATTTATGCCTTTTTAACTATTAAAAATCATAAATCATGCAAAATAAATCATATTTATCTCCCATTTTACATATAGTAGATAACATATGCATGTAATATCATACTAAAATTGCATGGCCATATTCAAAGTTTAACTATTTTTAGTCATAAAATGTTCATTTTACTAATTAAAATGTGTTTATTTAACCAAAAATAATTAAATAAAGCAATAATCTTCCATAAATCATCAAAATCACCTATACTCATTATAGGACCAGGAGGTATAAAATGCTTAAAAATTTCGTGACTTTATCATATAAATCATTAATTTTCTAGTTTTTGTTACTTTAACTCGTAAAAACTTTGTAAAACCGATTGCATGCAACATCCTAAGTTCTGATACTAATTGTTAGGTTCATATACCTACTCATTAGACATTTCTTATGAAATACTAATTAACTCTTTAATTAGTTTACAACATCTAGTTACATGCAAGATATAAAACAAAGATAAGAAAGAAAAAGCGTTTCCTCACATTGCTTTTGGCCGAAATGGGCACAAAGATAGGACACCTTCCTATTCTTTTTCTTGAGCTAAATCATTATGGAATGAACTTCTTCAAGCTTCAAGTATAGAAGCACACCTCTTAGTTGCACCAAGACAATCCCAAAATCACCTCTTATCTTATATTACTAGATAATATAAAAGGCTCCCTTATATCAAATATATTATTACTACTACTAGTAATATGATGAGTATATATGTGAGAACTTTGAATTAAAATAACTTCTTTAAGTTATTATGTTAGAGAGATAAGTTCTTTTGTTAACATGAGCACTCATCCATTATATGGAGAACTGAAGGGTTCTGTAACGATTTTCAACAGATTTGAATTACAGAATTCCCAAGATCTCATGCATGTTAAGTATTAAGATTAAACAAAAAAGGGATTAGCAAACTTACTTGGATGCGGAAGAATTCCAATAATATGCTAATAAAAAGAAGTATAATAAAACCCAAATCGCAACTTCGTGAATAATGTGACACCCTCAAATTTGCGGAAAGAAAAAAAATAATTTAACTAAATAAAAGATGAGAATACATAGCAAAGGTGTCTTAAATAAAAAAGGTTCATAACAAAAAGGAAATAATATTATACAAAAGAAATATCCAAAACGAGAGACATATCTCCCGTATAAATACAAAATAAAAGAGTGTATAATAAAATACAATCCTAAAGAACCGAATATAGGTCCAAGGTAAATACTTCGCTCGCTAGCTCGTCAATGTACCCAAGTATGCATCACAAACCTGCCAACCGCATTAAATATAAACACGGAAGCCACAGTCAGTGGGGAGTAACTCCGAGTTCTCCCAGCCACGAAATGTCGAGTTTAATAAAACATGACTAACATAAAAGAAATGTATATGGAAAATACAAAACTTAACATATACGATATGCTTTTCATGTTATGAAACAAATAACTAACATATAACCTAACATATGAAAGCTATCATGTGAAACCGTTATTTATCTATAACACGAGGTAGGGAAGCTGGTATGCTAGCTCAGAGGTTACCATGTAACATGGCCATTATACACTCAAACCCTAATCAACACGTAATCATGTGAATCAGTTAACAATCGGTAATCCAAACTCTATCAATCTTAGCCGGCTTGCATCTCACCTTCTAAAACTCATAGAATCATACAAACATGAAAGACAAATACTTCTACAAACAGGCATAAGTTCTTCGTCCAGTCAATAGTCGACTTCTGTAACTCGAGGCTATACCACAAGGTAGGAAAACATCCTAGTCCTAGACTGATCAGACCTAGCGACAACAGCTATTCCATTACCCGTCTCATGACCAAAAGTACACAAGAATCTCTACTAGGCGACCCCCTAAGCAGAGTTGGCTAGTACTTAAGCTGGCTCCATTCCCAAAGTGGAACTATTAGGCAGCCATGCCCCGACTTGGATATAAACCCACCAAGCCAGGACACAAAAGCTATCAACAAGTGAACATATACTCATTAAATACAGTAAGGCCTATCAATGTCATGGTCCAAGCTACTCATTTAGAATTAGAATGGTCAAGACGCCAAATACTCATAATTCTCTATGGGTACTTAGTCAACACGACACAATCTCATACAATCAAACGTCACGACGGGAAAACTTCCTATCATGTGACTAATTGTCATATAACTCATAATCCAAATTATCATATCGCCTCATATCTACTAAGGCTATTTCATTAATTAAATACAACCTTACTTTAAGACAAATCCCCGACCCGAGTCCTGCGACGGGTCATCAGTCAAAACGGGGCTGACTAGATCTTAGTTTGACCAAACCCGTTTGGTCAAACCGGCTAGAAACAGAGTCTTTACCACATAGACTTTAACATAAAATCATCATATTCATTTCATGCTATTTTATTCCATCTTCTAACATGTGAATTATTAAATCTTACGAAAACCCGCTTGACTTAAAGGATATCAAATTAAACTACTATCTCGTATTATAATTTCTAACATGTGAGAAATAATAATATATTGAAAAACTTTTAATTAAATAATTTACTTATTAAAAATTTCCCACTTGCTAAATATTACAAAACACGATAAAATAACAATACTCAAAAACCGTCACAAGTCCATGGAGGAAACCCACGGGCTGTTTTGGGTCGAACATGACACGGGCCTGGACTGGGCCCACGGGCCTGGTTTGGGCCTGTTTTGAGTCGACATTTCTAAACTCGTTTCTTAATATTTCCCGCATGCTTTAACATATTTAAAACCGGTCAAAACAACAACAAAACAATCAAGTATCGACCCAACCCACAAGCCCACTCACGGACCAGCCCAGACCGGACCTGGACCGGGCCTGAACCGGCCTGGTTTGGGTCGGTTTTCCAGCCCCTCTACACGGTTCCACCAACAACAAATACCAAATTATTTCTAACATGTTTTAATTAACAAACATCCATTTTTAACAATCAATTTAACCATCATTCATACAAAAATCATGGTTATAAATAAATCATCCAAATATGTCAAGAACACTAAACATGTTAAAAATTCCATACAACATAATAATCATAACTACTTATCATGTTACTACCAAAAACCATAAATAACAATAACATGAACAAAAACAAAAGATGTAACATTAATTCGTCGAGTAACTCGGAATCGTTACCTTAGTTAGCACAAAATCAAGTAGCACCCAAAATAAGAACTAAAGAAATAAGAAACCCGTCTACTAGTCTTCTCCTAAAATATACGAGTCACCAAACTCGTCTTCAAAATCTTCTCCTATAAGAAATGACAAGAATAATATTATTAGAATTAAAACTTGATTTCCATAATTAAAGTGTTGAAAACGATTTTGTCGGAATTGAAAATAAATCGTACGTGGAGATGGAGAGCGAAGAGGAGACTCTAGAAATATAATTTAGGACGGATTTGAACAAGTAACGAAGGTTTTGTGACGATTTTGCTCAAGAACGATCAAGAACGCTCAAGAACACCAAGAACGATTTTGATTATATTAAGAAGGTATTAATTAGATATTAAGTTGATTTATTGTAAAATGAAAAGATAGTTAGTGAGTAATGGTGAGGAGGGCCGTGTAATTATAGAGGAATTAATGAGTCGGGTTTTGAAATTGTTGTTACGGGATTGACTCGGGTTTTATAATTATATTATGGTAATTAATTAGATATTATTAGGTTTAATGATAGTTTAATCAAATATCTAGATATTAATTAGATATTATGTTATTGTAATCAAAAGAAAGGAAAATATCTAGTCCTAAGAGAGGGTGAGGGAGCCGTGTGGTATAGGTAGTAGTCGGGTCTGTTTTTAAGCGATTTGTGTAATTTACGTTGACGGATCGATAAAGTTACAAATATCTTAGATATTCGTATTAGTTTAATCGAAAGAATTAAAAGATCTAAAGTGAGTGGAAAAAGATGACATGGGCGTGTGACTCATGCCAAAGTCGGGTTTTGGGTTTGTTTCGGGACTTAAGTTGTCTCGGGAATAGTTAAATGACGTTCGGGTTTAAACCATAAAACCTTCTCTAAAATTCCGAATAAATTCAAAATAATTATATTAAATTATCATAAATTCAAATAAATCTTAATAAAAATAAATTAAATTTATTATTTTTTAAAAAAAAATTTCGGTCTTTCAATTTACGGGGTGAGTCGGAAAAGTCAACGAAAGTCAAAGTTGACTTAAAAACGGGATTCTCATGGAATCTCGCAGAAATTCCAAATACGAACTCGGAAATTCCAAATTCGACTGGAAACAATAAATTCTAATTTAAAACTTAAATATGCTGAAAAGTATCCGTAAAATATTTTCACTAGAAAAACAGGGTACTTTTCGGGTTGTTACAATCACCCCTCCTTTTAAAAAAAGTTTCGTCCTCGAAACTTAGAAGAAGGAATGTGACATATATGTAGGTCTATTTCAAAACTTTTAAAAATATATTTGCAATAAAAATACAGGGTCCTATCAATGGAACGGAAGGTTCTCGTCTGCAGTTAAGAACATCGACGTCCCAAGTCAAAGACTTTAAAAGATACATTTTCGCATCAATAAATGAGAAAACTAGTTATCGAACGTCTCCAATAACAAGTCTCAACACTCCTTGATGGTAAAAATACTTGAAATCATAAAACATTTCCTAAAACTTTTAGTTCAAAAATTTTATAGTAAAGGTAATAACTCTACTATCTATGCTTAAAATTTCTAACTAAAACTTCTAATAATCTATCTATAAAAGATGATATTCGATAGAAAGAACGGAATATTCGAAAGAATAAATCGAATAGAAAGAGGGAAGAAAGAAGGAGATTTACCTCAAGCAAAGAGCTCAGGATATTTAGCTAACATTTTAGCTTCGGGTTCCCAAGTTTCTGATTCAACGTTTCCACAACGCCAAAGGATACGAACCAAGGGTACCACCTTGTTTCTGAGTTGTTTGTTAGCCCTTTCAAGTATATGAATCGGCCTTTCTTCCAAAGCCAAATTAGGTTCCAAGTCCAACACTTCTTCTTGAATAATATGACTCGGATCACTGATATACTTCTTCAATTGCGAAACATGGAACACATCATGAACTTTACTCAAGTTCGGAGGTAATTCCAAACGATAAGCAACAGGACCAACTCTCTTAAGCACACGAAACGGTCCACTATATTTAGGACTCAACTTTCCTTTCACTCCAAACCGTTTCACTCCTTTCATTGGTGACACTTTAAGGAATACCCGATCATCAACATCAAACTCAAGTGGTCGACGACGAACATCGGCATAAGATTTCTGTCTATCTTGAGCGGCCTTCATTCGCTCTCGAATGACTTGAACTTGATCAATCGTTTCAGTAACTATGTCGGGACTCAACATATGATCATCCTGGACTTGATCCCAACAAACAGGACTACGGCACTTCCTACCGTATAAAGCCTCGTAAGGTGACATCTTGATAGAAGCATGATAACTGTTGTTATAAGAAAATTCCACCAGAGGCCAACACTTCTCCCAAGAAGCGTGAAAGTCTAAAGCACAAGCCCGGAGAAGATCTTCCAAAGTTTGGATCGTTCTCTCGGTTTGACCATCAGTAGCGGCATGAAATGCTGTGCTCATCAACAATTTACTACCCATGGCTTCTTGCAAAGCCGTCCAGAATCGGGAACCAAATCTCGGATCACGATCTGAAACTATATCTTTAGGCACTCCATGGTAACGCACTATCTCATCCACATAGGCACGGGCTAAGACATCTATCCTCCAAGTTTCTTTGATAGGCACGAATCTGGCACACTTGGTTAGACGGTCTACAATAACCCAGATGGCATCCTTTCCACTAGAAGTTCTAGGTGAAGCCATCACGAAGTCCATAGAAATAGACTCCCATTTCCAAAGAGGAATTTCCAAAGGTTGTAGCAAACCTCCGGGTCTTTGATGTTCGATCTTCACCTTCTGACAAGTAAGACATTTACTAACATACTCCTTTACTCAATCTTCATCCTAGGCCAACCAAACTTTGGTCTCAATCTTATACATTTTGTCAGCCGCCAGGATTATATAATAGGAGAAAGGTGAGCTGCTCAAGTATTCTCTTCTCAACTCGGCACTTCTCGGAACATACATTCGACCATGGTAACGAAGGTAACCATCATTATCCACCAAACAATCCTTAGCTTGCCCAAGTGATATTTTTGCTCGAATGGCGATAAAAGTAGCATCCTCCGGCAAACAAGTACGGATCTCACGATAGAAATCAGGTTCCGCAGTCAAAGCACCAAGATAATCAAATCCTTTCCCAACAAACTGTATCTTCAGCTTCTGAAATTCAGTTACCAGTTCATCGGGTAAAGTACCAAGAGCATTTAATGAATGACTAGTCTTTCTACTCAAAGCATCTGCCACAACATTTGCTTTTCCCTCATGATAAATCAACTCAGCATCATAATCATTCACCAACTATAACCATCTTCTCTGCCTCATGTTCAACTCTTTCTGAGTAAAGATGCACCTCAAGCTTTTATGATCGGTGTAGATTCGGCAATGAACTCCGATAAGATAATGTCTCCAAGTTTTCAAGGCATGTACTACAGCTGCTAACTCAAGATCATGAGTCGGGTAATTCACTTCATGAACCCTGAGTGGTCGAGAAGCATAAGCAATGACTTTTCTATTCTGCATCAAGACACATCCCAAACCATGCTTTGAAGCATCACAATATACATCATAATCAGCTTCATCATCTGGTTAAGTTAAAACCGGTGCGGTAGTCAATCTCTTCTTTAATTCCAAGAAGGCAATTTCACATTCATCGGTCCAGATATACTTTGCTTCCTTCTTTAGCAATTGAGTCATCGGTCTTGCTAATTTAGAGAAATCTTTCACAAACCGACGATAAATAACCTGCTAAACCCAGGAAACTCCGAACTCGGACACATTTTTTCGGACTTTTCCCCCAATCCCACTGCCTCTCAATTCTAGCTTGGAGTTCGACCTTAACACCGTCTTTGGAAAGGACAATGACCAAGGAAAGACCTCGGGCAACCAGAAAGAATTCACATTTGGAGAACTTAGCTTACCACTTTTGGCGTCGAAGAACACCCAAAATGGTTCGAAGGTGATCAGCATGTTCTTCTTTAGATTTAGAAAAGATAAGAATGTCATCAATAAATACCACCACACATTTATCAAGATACTCCCGGAAGGTACGATTCATCTGATCCATGAATATAGCTGGGGCGTTAGTCAAACCGAATGGCCTCACATTGAATTCGAAATGACCATACCTCGAGCTAAAAGCAGTCTTGGGCATATCTGCTTCCCGAACGGGAATTTGATGATACCCCGATCTAAGATCAATCTTTGAAAAAGTAGAAGCACCCCGTAACTGGTCAAAAAGATCATTGATACGAGGAAGAGGATATTTGTTTTTGATTGTGACACGGTTCAACTCACGATAATCGATGCACATCAGCATAGAACCGTCTTTCTTCTTGACAAATAATACGGGAGCACCCCAAGGAGACGCACTAGGCCTAATAAAGCCTTTCTCATCAAATCATCAAGTTGAATTCTCAACTCCTTCAATTCGAAGGAGCCATACGTAAGGGCTTTGGCAATTGGTCCAGTTCCAGGAACTAGATCAATGGAAAATTCAACATCCCTTTCAGGAGCAATCCCGGGTAATTCATCGGGAAATACATCGGGAAATTCTCGAACAATAGGAACATCCTTCAAAGAAGGAAGAGAAGAATCAGAAGTAGTCACTACACATAGAAATGCTTGATGACCCTTCTTCAAAACATTCAACATTTTCATCGCTGAGATTAACTTCACACTAGCTTGCTTTCTAACTCCTTGATAAGAAACACGAGCACCCAAAGGACTTTTAAGAATAATTTTCTGGTCATGGCATTCAAATCGAGCATAATAAGTAGATAACCAATCCATGCCCAGAATAATATCAAACTCTTCAAGAGGAAACCGTAGAAGATTCGCCGGAAATATAGATCCATTTATGGATATTGGAATGTCGGAATGAAGATAAGAACAAGAAAATACATCTCCGGACGGTAATGAAATTGGAGTACTTTCCCCAACAGAAGCTTTGATAGGCAATTTATCGGATAATCTCATAGAAATAAAAGATAAAGAAGCTCCCGTATCAAACAAAATTAAACACGGAAACTCATAAATGGAGAACATACCCGTCACGATGTCTGGCTGAGCATCAGCTTCAGCTCGGCTCATAATAAAAATCCGACCCTTAGGTCGCCCAGAAATAACCGGTGTAGAAACCGTACTCTTCCTCTCAGGACATACATTCGCCTTGTGACCCGGTTTCTGGCAAATAAAGCACACAAACGGCTTGTTGAAGCAGCCAACCCCCGGATGAATAGGCATCTTGCATGTAAAGCAGACGCGACCTTTAAGGTCGTTGTTGTGGCTCGGAACAAATGGACGGTTTCTCTGATTAGCCGATCCACTCTGAAAGTTTCTCCTCTTGTTTGGAAAAGAGGGAGAAAAAGAAGGTCGAGAAGCAGGATAAAGTGGTCTCTTGCCATAAGAATTAGGCGCCACATAAGAAGTACGAGCCTCTTCGGCAATCTCCCGAATAGAACTCTCCGCCCAAATGGCATCATTATAGATCGAGACAAAAGACGTAGAACCTCTACTGATCTTCCCCTTTATCTGGGGAGAAAGCTTTCCCAGATAAAAGAAAGTTTTGTCTTCCTCTACTCTAATAAGTCGAGTGGCATAATGAGCCAACTCATTGAACCGAGTAGTAAACTCCTGAACTGATAGTTTTTCTTGCTTGAAATCCATAAATTCTTTCAGCTTTTGTTGTCTCAACTCATCGGGGTAAAACCTCGCTTCCAAGAGCTCACGGAATCGAGTCCACCCGAAATTAGGCTCCAACTTCGCAGTAGGACCAGAAAGAGTCCACCACTGATCCGCTTCCTTCTCTAAGAAGTGAGAAGCAAGACGGACCTTATCCTCTTCAAGGACATCATAAAGAGAAAAACTCTTTTCCATTTCTCGTAACCACACAGAAAGCTTAACGGGATCAACTTCGCCATCGTAGGTTTTGGCTGGGCTCCTCGATAGCTGTGAAGCAACCCACGTATAACTCCCGTGTCTCTCACGATCGGGAATAGGATTAGGAATCTGATTTGCTTGCTGGTTTTGCTGGTTGTGCTGGTTTTGGATAATAACGGTAAGAGCTGCTAAGATAGTGTTGTCAATCCTCGGAGGCATCTTGCAAAATAAAAACACAGATTAGTACTTATCATTTAGCAAGAACAAAGAGACTACAACATAAATCCTAATCTACCCATCTTACCCTTCTATCTCACAAGTTTATTATTTTAAGGTCAAGTTATTTTTACAAGGGTACACAAACGTGCGTCGGGAGCAAAATAGCTCTGATACCATTTGTAACACCCCGGCCCAAACCTTGGGTCGGGAGCGGTCACTCATGATAGCTCTCCAGGCTGTGTACATGGCCCACAGATCAACACGGGTCCTTTCCAGCGCATTTTGTCCTCACTCATGCACATCCCGGGAACCTTCCCAGGAGGTCACCCATCCTAAGACTACTCTCAGTCAAGCACGCTTAACTTTTGAGTTCTTTTGCATGGACAACCAGAAAAGAAAGTGCACTTTGTTGATATGAGTAGTACTTTCAATCCCTTTAAGCACTAGTCATTTAAGCTTATCGATTGACCTCTTCAACTAACGTGGGGTGTTACAGAGAAGGAGATCCCCTACATTTCATTCATTCCATAGAAATCTCTCAAGTTTTGGTTCTTCATTTTTGGCTTGTAATTTGGTTGAGCTTCATTATTTTGGGTTGTAATATTTGAATTATGGGTAGCTAATCTTCCATTTCTTAGTGTAATTAGAACAAGTTCACACCTTTAGCATTGTATGACTCTCTAATCCTCTTCTTCCTTATTTAATATAATTTTATTGTGTTAATCTTTCATGTTGAGTAGATGAATGTTTAGTTTGACTAGCTTGACATCTTATTTGCTTAATGAATGCTTGTTCTTGGTAGGATTTGTCAACCTATACTTGAATGTGTGAAGTAAACTTGAAAGACTTCAACTTTGGTTTAAAGTTAGAGTCTTTTGAGTGATAAATTATATGTTGTGTGATTTTAACATGGTTTAGTATTTAGTTGCATGATTCTAGCTTAATCCTTTGGTTTAATACTTAAAGCTTACTTCTTTGATTGTGCTTATGTTTTAATAAGTGTTGGTCAAGTTGTAAAGGGTCAATCTTGGTTGGTTTAATCCATGTTGACTATTTCTTAGGAGGTAGTATTAGATAAATAAGAAGAGAGGTATAAAAGGGTCATCTTTGCTAATTGTTGTGTTACTTGGGATAATTGCACTAAGTACTTTTCTCATATTTGATTTCTTGCATAGAAGGTGTTTGTTCTATTGTCTAGCCTAGAATTTCATGTTTCAATTTGAGTAACCTTTTTAACCAAATTTCTTCCTATATGTTAATCTACATGTTTTCTAATTGTGAATATCATTGTTTGTGATTACTAGCAATTAGTGTCTTAATTAGTAATTAGTACCTTAACTAGTGTTTAGTTTCTTAATTAGTGTCTTAGCTAATTGTTTAGAGTCTAGATTTAGCTTAATTTCGCCTTCTCTTGGGTTCGACCCTTTACTTATCATTTACTACCTTTATTTAAGATAGTTTGTGTTTTGTTTAGGAGATATAAATTGTTATTTGACCGTAGCTAATTAGCGGAATTAGCGACACCGTTAAAAAGCCTTGTCAGATACTATGAGAAATGACAAGCCCAAGGATGAGGATTTGTAAAATGGTTTGGTGTACAAATGAGAAACCAAAATGAAGCCAAACTTAAGGAGTCCACAACTCAACATAAGGATGCTCTTTGAATGCTCATGGGATGCCAAACTATGCAGTTAACCGGAGAATTAAGGAGCTTAAAGGCGTATCATAAGATTCCTCAAGCATTTAATTGAGTCATTAAGCAAATGTTTCTGGATTAGTGAAACCCCGATCGGGGTTTCCATTCCTCGATCGGGGTTTGGGTTATGTGGAATGTTTACGTTTCGAGTCCTCTCCCTATATATAAAGGAGAGGGACTTTGACACTTAGGGGCATCTTGTACATCATTCTACACTGTAAAAAAACACTCTTTTACATAATATCATTAGTCATTAGATTAAGTTTAGAATAGTTTAGTTTCCATTAATTGTTACAAATAATTCCTTTAAGTATTTCAATTTATATAACAAGTTCATTTCCAAGTTATTTGGTTCCATTGTGTTCTTCAATTCCAAGTTTCATTTCCTTTGTTAAGGTAATTCTATTTCTTGTATTGTTTTGTTATTTCCTTTGTCATTTCCATTACTAGTTAGTTATCATGTTTACTTTATCATTTGTTATTAGATTAGTTATCATTATGCAAGAGTAGTTACTCTGTCTAGGGAATTAGGGAAGCCATGCATAAATAATATTTGCAATTGTTGAAATGAGATGTTATGATATCAAATAGTTGTTTCTATCACATGCTTGCATTGTATTGTTAGTCTTTGATTATTGATCACAATCCTTGATTAAATTCGTTAATTCTTTCTATAAGTCGAGAGGCACGGAATTGAATTAGACTAAGCATGTGTTAGAGTTCGTTAGGACCCGACCTATGGTTGACAGTAATATCGAGAGGTGGGTGTCTTTAGCCTAAACAATTATCGTTATTATCAGTTTCCTAGTTTGACTTGAGCATTTACATAATTTGCATGTGTGACCTGACCTCCCTAGACTCTTCCTTTATTATTATTGTTGTTTCATAAACCCTACCAAACCAATCGATAACCGACGTTGATAGAATTCACCCCATAACAACTTGTATAGCAACTCCCTTCTCCTTGTGTTCGACCCTTATTACTACATTCATTTGTGTCTAGGGTATTTATTTTTGCATAGGTGTGCGATAGCCTATCAGTGATCACTCATCGTTGGACATTCGACGACCTCAAAAATACTCTCCATCTCCCGGTTCCAGTCATCTAGCAGATGCGGCGCACCGGTACCCTCATAGGTAGTGGGTCGGTGATATACGATTATTTTAGACCGTTCCCCCTCTTTATTTTCTTATGTTTCGGCGTATTTAGTTTAGTTTAGCATCGGTTTTATCGTATTTTGGCCCTTATCCCGTGTACTCTCATACTATTTAATTCCGTCTCAATTTATAGGAAATGTGCCAAGACAAGGACGAGACGGGATGAGAACCGAGAAACCGTCACAAAACTAAACATAAAGAAGAGAATAAGAAAGGAAGAGGAAGGACGGTCAAGGGGCGCCAGCCGGTAGGTGGCACCGGCAGCCGGCCCACCGGCTTGGCCACCCACTCCCTCCAAATTGGCGAAAAAAAGAGGAACCATAGCAGAGAGCCCCAGCCGGCCTAGCCCACCGGCAACCGGCAGGACCGGCTGGGGAAACACCTTGAACCAATGCGTGAGGGAAAGACGGAGGAAAGAAAGAGGAGGCGCCAGCCGGTCCGACCGGCTGGGGATGTCGCGTGAAGAGAGGAAGCGAAAGGAAGAGGAGAAATGTCAGGGGGAGCCAGCTGGTCCAGGCCACCGGCGGCCGGCCGGCCGGCTGGGACCCCATTTGTCCGTGAATTTGATTTTCTTCTTTCTTTTCTTCTTTTTGACCCCTTAATCCTACCAACCTATAAATACCCCCCTCCTAATTCATCCTAGACACAAGAACCCTAGTAACTAATAAGAAATATCTCCCTAATTAGTACTTTAATCTCTCTTAATTAGTGATAATTACTCAATTTCCTAGTTAGTTATTATTAGATCTAGTCTTTCTCTTAGTTACTAGTGAAGATTTAGGTTGTAATTTGAAGACAAGAGGAGACTCTTATTTGATTATTAATCCAAGTTTCAATCTTTCTTACAAGTTTGGTACAATTTCTCATCTTTATTTCATTAATTGTCTTCTAATTACTTACCATTGTTTATTTATCTAGTTTTCATGTTGAATATGTCTTCTCTTGTTTATTTCATATCAAAGTATCCATCTTTAATGTTTTCCTTCATTAGTATGAGTGAGTAGTGTATTGCTAGGGTAAGATGGGGGATTTATTGTAGGTTTATGGGTCGATTATGGTAATTGGGCATAAAGATTAAGTCTTTTGGTAGTCTACTTATTTTGTGCACACAAGGTGTTTGTTGGAATGCTTGAATGAGTAATTTGAGTCTTTCCCATGTTTTATTACTAGTTTGAGTGAGAGCTTAGGCTTGTATTGTTGTTGTGTGTGTGATTGGATGTTTAGGGAGAGGTTAGGGCGAGAACTCAATCGACCCTTAGACTAGGGCTCGTCTCGCATCGAGAGGTGGAGGCTTGTCTTTTAATCCGTCTTACATCGAGAGGTGGAGACATGTTTAGACTCATCTTTAGACTAGTCCTAACCCCCACCATAATTGACCTATACTTGCATTAATGAACCCATCCACCCTAGTTCCTTTTAATTCTTGCTTTATATCGCATCTTTGCCTTCTTGATAGTCTAGTTTATCATTAATCCTCTTTAACTTGCTTTTAGCTAGAACTAAACTAGAATTCGATTAAACCACCTTAGAACCATAATTACCGTCCCTTGAGATACGACCCTTGCAATAGCCAACGATAACTCGTCCACTTGTCAGGTTAAGTAAAACTCACACCAGTCGGTGACGGGCGATAGCGGTGATTATAGTGGTTGCATTCACTACTACCTCGTGATCCCTTCCCACGTTCTTAAGGGCCTCAGTAAGCGCCTTATTCTCCTCGACCAGTCTGGCGACCTCCTCAGTGATGAAATCTGGAGTTGCAGTTGACGATCTAGCGCTTGTCGCAGGCATGATAACTTCAATAAGAATTACAAACGTAAGCACAAACCTACGGCTGAAAACGGACAACTAACGGACGTGGCACAAACACACTCGGTCGAGTGCAATAAGCCACTTGGCCGAGTCGAGCTCACTCGATCGAGTACTACATGTACTCGGTCGAGTACACCAACTACAAAATCCAACTAATCATACAGGAATTTGCACTCGATCGAGTCCAAAATAGCACTCGGTCGAGTCCCACACACTCGATCGAGTGTCAACATATGCTCGGTCGAGTGACAAAAAATAGCAAAACACCAAATATACGTGGTCTTTTACTCGATCGAGTCCATAATGGCACTCGGTTGAGTTCAACATACTCGGCCGAGTGTCACCATGCGCTCGGTCGATTCACCAAATATAGTACTTAATATTCACAACATCTCCCAACACTCGATCGAGTGTCAAGGGTACTCGGTCGAGTAAGCCCTACTCGGCCGAGTCATGCAATAATACGGCCCCCAATGGTAATGATCATGAGTTTGACATACATGCATGTTCAGCAGTAAAATCATATTCTCATATCGCATCTCACATAGTTCACATATATCACACCATTTGTACCAACTTCATGTTTCACACACATGACATAACCATTACTCCACTTTCGTTCCATACTCATCTCCATTTCACATATCCTCAACATTCAACATTGTAACCACATCAAATACACATAGACGTCCCGACACTTCCCTTGGTGACCGAATAAGAGCTATAGGGGCAGTAATGCGATTCCAGGACTTCTACCAAATCCTTGCGGTAGCTCCCTATGACTCCTACCCGAGTTCATTTTATTAGACGCTCCAAATTCATTGGGTTCATTGGTTTAGGTTCCAAAATTCTTCGCTCTGATACCACTTTGTAACATCCCCAAATACCAAAGAGCCTTACAAGACCTCTGATGGAGGGGATTTTCCGCGTACCCCTTGACCAAACAAAACTTATAATTCTCAATACCAAACTAATGAATGTAGTAGGGTAAGGAGGTCGAACCCAATGGACGGTTAGGGTTGGCTATCAATTTTTGTTTTTATCTAGTCTAGTTCGGACGAAGATGAGAGGTTTAAATGCTAAAGACGAGCTGGATGTAATAACTAAAACTAGAAATTAAGCAAGAAAAGATTAAACAAGGATTAAAAGAGACTAAGGTGAATGGGTTCATTAATGTGGTAAAGGTCAATTATGGCGAGGGTTAAGACTAGTCTAATGGTAAGTCTAGATATGTCTTCACCTCTCGGTGCAAGACGGTCTCTAGGAAAGTCTCCACCTCTCGGTGCAAGACGGACCCTAGCCTAAGGTTCAATTGGGTTCTTTCCCTAACCTCCCCCTTAAGCATTCAAAACACACACAACCACATTACAAGTCAAGCTCTCACTGAAACTAGTAATTAAACATGGAAATGACTCAAATTGCCCATCTAAGGATTTCATCAAACATCATGTGTGCACAAAACAATTAGACTACCCCAAGACTAAATCTTTATGCCAATTATCATAATCGACCCACATACCTACATTAAATCCCCCATCTACCCTAGTGATGCACTACTCAAACATGTTTAAGACAAACAAAAAGATTAACACAATAATAAATATATTAAACATTACTAATAAGTAGATCTAGTAAAACAATGTAATGAAAATGAAATTAGAAGTAGATAAAGAAGGAAATACGAGATGTTTACCGATTAACATAAATGAGACGGAAAAGTTACGAACTTGAATAAAAACCCGATCTTTCGATCTTAATCTTCATACAAAATCCGAGTAGAGAAAAGTATTACAGGATTTGGGGAAGAATTAAACGAAGAAATTGAACTACGATAATATAATCTAGTGAGACAGGTTTTTCTTCTAGAGAGACGGTCTAAATATATCTATCTAAATTAATCTACCTAATATATTTCTTATACTAGTCTAATAATAATAATAATATTCTAATGGGTCTCTCCTCCCTGTTTGTGGGACTTTCGTCCGTCTCTTTTTTCAGCCCCTGGTGCTCTTTCTTTTTTTGTTTTTATAGTACCTAAGTACACTAAGTGCCAGTGAAACGACAAGCTCCACAACACAAAACGCGGGACTTGTTTAATGAAGGGTATGAAAGTCTTTTCAACTCTTTCTTTTCTTCAAATTCAGAACTTGAATGACGATTGATTCAGATCCACCAAAAATGAAGAGCATCAGTCATCTAGTGAAACAAGGCCGCTCGAATTGGGCTTCATAGTCGGTGAAGCCGTGATAGCTGATGGTGTTTCGGTTCAATTTGACGTCGTCGCCGCTGCTGGTATTTGTTGCGTGGCAGAGGAGATGAGTGGTGGTTTATGGCGGTGCGAACTGAGGTACGGACTGGTGATTGTGTCTAGTTGTTGAATTCCATCGTCGGGTTTGCTGATGTTGAGGGAGCAGTGGCTCGTCGAACTGGTACACCTGGGTCGCTGGTAGGGACGGAGGAGATGGAGCAGCGGTGGTTCGGTCGTGGTGGTCGATGATGGCTGTAAGAAGGAGAGCACGGTGGCTGTAACCTCGGTGGTCGACAGTTGAGGCGAGGTGATGATGGACGGCATGGGTTGCTGATTGTGGTGATTTGATGCGAGAGGCAGAGATTGGTGGTGCAATTTCGGAGTTGTTGTGTTGCTCGATCTCGGCACCGGAACATAGCTGAATAACTCATAACAAGCAAGGGCATGTTGGCAGCCATGGTGGAACTTGAATGACGAAATTGATGGCATAGCTAAATGTTGGTGATGGTTTTGAGAATAAAAGGAGATGAGTAGCAGTTGTGAGCAAATAAAAGTGAAGAATGCTCCTCCCCGAGAACAAATTAAGAATTGCATCATTTCTTTTTTAAGTCTAGAGCCTGACGGAGCAATGTCGCGTGGAGGTCGAAGGCCCACGGCTATTTGCACAGTTAGAGTGGAACGAAAGATGCGAGGATTGGGGAGAACTCACCTACGAATGCCCCGAAAGGTATGTTTCCTTGTGTTTTATGCCACTCGTCCTTTGACAACCGTTATCTTGGATTTTTTCTATATGCTAGGGAAAGTCCCTCACCTTTCTTGCAGGCTCGAAAATTTTTATTTCGTCCATTCTGATTGATTCGCTTTTTTTTTTTGCGCGAACGAGCTCCATTTGATTACTATAAGATTCGACTCAAAACCGTCTTGCTTCATTTCTGAACTCGATCCCTACAAAATGTATATTAGCAAAAGAATATCACCAAGCTCTACAAAAACAAAATAATTATTCGCAATTAATATATGGAAACTAATAATTACTAATCAACATATAAAATGAGCTAGAATTCACTAAAATCACACAAAATCGGGTTGAATAAAAGATAAAGGTAGGAGTACAATGATGCAAAAATACCACTCATTAACCTCATTATTACATCGGGATGCTACCATCTCGGTTACCCGAGGTAGTATATATCAAAACTCACAATAAAGAAACAATACTTATTAAATCAATAGTTTAAACTCCAATACATCATCCCAAACTAGACGGCATATGATCGTGCTTGTCGCGAGCCCGATACAAAGATAACTTACCCAGACTAGGCTAATAACAAATTAATGTAATTAGGGAAGTAGGGGTCGATCCTCAGGGAGATGGTGTTTCCTATAAGATGTGAAATGTCTCGCAATTGGG